>JABUQX010059455.1:0-7500 GCA_015478945.1 Trachelipus rathkii | reverse complement strand
TTATTCTGAAGAAACAGTATTTCTGATGATTGTTTATTCACATTCTCATAATTTTGACATTTAGCTTTTTGTCATATATAATTTGACATTAATTAAACTAACTGGAGAGAAACACGAGCAAAGTTTCTCTTTCTTCATTTTAAAATTATTTTTTCTCCAACTATCCTCTTTCTATACATTTATTAATTTTTATTTGATAATTATAGACTTTTATTGTTGTATTTTTAATTTTTTAAACTCTTATCTCAGCTCATAGCCAAGGACTTATTATTCAAAAAAGGTGTAAATATCAAAAACCGAATAAAATATAATCAAGCTGAAGCATAACTAAAATTTTTAGTAGAACAAATGCAAGCGTTAAATTGAGAAATATTAAATGTAACAGGAGAGACATCTTTTTACAAAGAACAAACAGGTGTTTTTTCTGACTTTGGTAACTTATATACAAAGAGGGTGTTGTTGCAAAGAAGGTGGAGTGTGAGTGACTAGTTCTCTCGAACACCTACGGTTGTAGTACCTTTAAAAAAATGTTAAACGCGACTTAAAGTCCCATTGGCAGGGAATCAAGATGTTTAGAAAGTAAAGAATAGTTTACCTTTAGCATCGTCGCGCCTGCATCGGAATATACATAACTTAAAAGATGAATGGAACAAGGAAAGCACAAAGATGTGAGAATAGTTCTCAAAAAAAGGATTGAAGAGGTCCTCCTTCAAGAAGTTTTAGATTCTTTGAAGCTCCGTACCAATCACTGTGATTTTAGGTTTCAAAGTTAGTTTGTTGATTGTAATGAGGTCAAAAGTGTTTATGCTGCTTGCTGATGAGAAGGTACAGTCATCGAAAGAGAAAAGAAAGATTGAAGATGCTTTTGAGAGGAAGGTACGAATTTCACAAGGATGAGGCGACTCCATGAAAATCTAATGCAGGTCAGCAAGAAAAGAATCGTAAATATAAAATATGAATGCAACTCTAGATGCCAGAGATGGTGCAGAAATGAAATTAGATGAAGAATGAAGAGTCTAAAATTACCGGTATAAGAATGAAATGAGTGAGGTTAATGAGCTGCAGAGAAGGTCGTTAATAAAATAAAGGAATAACGCAGTAAAAAAACAGAACCCTAAAGAATACCACTCCCCTATTTATAGGGAAGGAAGAATTCCAACCCTCCCCCCCTCCCCCCTGACATCCACCACAATTACCAATACGAAAATGTTACAGAGAAAATTAAGTATAAGTGTAATAAAACCGAAAGAAGGAGCTTAGAGAGAAACGATGAATCTCTTACTCTATCAAAGTCTTACATGTGTGAAGCACTCAAGATACAGAATAGTTGAAAATTACAGTTTGGCAAAATGGAAAAGAGTTTTACCAATTAATCTCAAAAATTGAAAGTCATACTGATGATTGAAATGATGAGAATGAAATTCCAGATTATCAAGGAATTAAGAGTTAAAGATAGATTTTAATATCATTGAAAGAATATAGGTGAAAATTGACAATAACGATATTTGGAGGGCTCTGAACAACCAATTAGTTGGATATAACAAATAATTAGTTGGATATAAGAGCGTTTCCAATACTGACGAAGATTGCAGTATCAGGGCGTAGAGATCAGAGTCGAAAAAGGCAGATAGATTATCCCTCTAAACATGGGCTTGAATTGTGTCATAGTCGCTTATCTTTCTATCTTACATAGATGTTAAGACCCAATACTCTCGGTCAAACGGACTCTTAGATAAGGACAGGGTCCACCTAAGTCTTTGTGGAATAAAATTAGAAATTAAATAACTCTCCATAGTGTAATTAATTGGGTGTATAAAAGAGAGGTCCATGGGATTAGCCTTTCAGTAGAAATATTTGATGTGGCGTATTTATAGGTAAGAAGAGAAGGGACAAAGCACTGCTAAAGAGGAATTAATAATAATTAATTTGAACTCTCCAGGATATGTGTGGTTTCACTAATCAGTTATTTCAGAATGTTAATTAGAAATGCAGAATGATTCGGTCTTATCCCTTTCCCGATCAGAGCGAGAGGACCTGAAGCATTCGTTCAGAGCGGTACTCTTTGAAATCCCTTAATTGGGAAACTTCAGTGTTTGGATAAGAGGATATAACAATCTTGTGAGAAGTAAATGGATATTCAAAAACGACTGATAAATCTGCTTCACTGTAGGAACAGACCAGAAACACATAATAAGCGAACAGTAGTAGGAAGGGCATTCCGCATGCCCAAAATGGGGGAAAAATGATAACCCAAATTTTTACTCCATATTGGAGACCTCGCTTGGGGGAAAAAATGATAACCCAAATTTTTTTGAGAACCCTAATTTTTGGCGCCCTTTCGAAGAAAGGGCGCGCCAAACGGTTGCGTAAGCAACCGTTGTACGTAGTGCCCCCCTATTTTGGCCCCCCTTTACGGACTTAGCCCCATTTTTGGAAAACCCTATTTTTGAGAACCCCTAATTTTGAAACCCTATTTTTTTGAGACCCCTATTATTCGACCAACCCTTTGGTCTTCCAGGGTCCATTTTGGCCCACCCTAATTTTTTGAGAACCCTATTTTTTGAAAACCCTATTTTATGAGAACCCCAATTTTTTGAGAACCCTATTTTTTGAGAACCCTATTTTTGAGAACCCATTTGAGAACCCTAATTTTTGAGAACCCTATTTTTTGAGAACCCTAATTTTGAGAACCCTATTTTTGAGACCCCTAATTTCACTTATACATTTACCCATAGGCACTTACACACGCAGATTTACTTACACTCACACACAGATTTACTTACACACGCAGATTTACTTACACTCACACAGATTTACTTACACACACAGATTTACTTACTTACACTCACACACAGATTTACTTACACAGACACACAGATTTACTTACACCACGCAGATTTACTTACACTCAAACACAGATTACTTCACACACACACCACACATCTACCACAACATACACACCACACACACACAACACTTACACTTATGCACACATTCACTATGACACTTTTACACACCATTCACTATGACACTTATACACACATTCACTATGACACTTACATTTACTCATATACACTTACATTTACCCATAGAAGCCACTTACATTTACACTTATACACACGCGTCACACCACACACACACACACACACACACACACACGCACACACACACACACACACTTACACTTATACACACATTCACTATGGCACTTATACACACATTCACTATGACACTTACATTTACACATAGGCACTTACATACAAACACACTACCAACCCTTGGGTCTTCCGTGGTCGAACTCGCGCGCGTACTACCAGCCCTCAACTCGATAGACTCACACTCGAAAAACGAATATCGACCTCTCGTACACAAATACTACAAGTTGCACGTGAATATATCGGCAGAGCTACACAGTCAATAATATACGCAGTAACTTTATATGACCTATGAGATCGATCGCTGAGGGCGCTTCAGACTCGACTAGTCTACACACCAAGAGAACCTCTCCTATATACACGTCGAGTGAGATAGCATTGCACGCACACTAACGAGCTCGACGATATATAATCGCGTATGCGCTACAGACGAAGAGCAAACATAACAGTTATTAGCGCAAACGTGACTCACAATGAAGTGCCAAATGAGTCCGCACAAACTCGCGTGCCCAATGTGTTAGTCCAATTCCAGCAACCTGCTTGCCTGCACTACACTACAATAAGCACCCTAAATGTGTCGACAATTATATGTACATATCAACCTAGTTCACGCAGATACGCCTACGCTCCATCAAATCCCACCCGATCCAGATCATAGCCCATAAATGTCGGTTTAACTAGCCCTACTAAGAAAGGTGACAACATGATTAAGCGTCAATGAGAGCAATAGATGCGGTGTATCGATCATTTACACAAAAAATTTTCCTTTTTGGTCTCTTTAAAAAAATAGGTGGGGAAATGCGGCGGCGCTTTAACACAGCACGCACGGCATACCCATACTCGACTTAGTATTCTACTATAGATTCGTATCGCAACGACCGTACGATCCACCACTACACAGCGTCCTCCATAACCACTAATCATCAAATCAGAAGCCAATCACAGATCCACTCGCAGTAACGACCATCACGCCCTACGCACACCCAAGTCAACGATACTCACTACGATATCAACTACATATCACACAGAGTAGAAGCGCGTTATATATCTGTACTTATCTGCAAACATCCCGGATGCTCTCTATTTATCAGATGCATCGTGATGAGCGAGCCACTCGGTGATATATAGAATTCATTTATGACACGAGATCACTAAAATATCTCAATCGTGCGTCGCGTGAGATCAGATCACACATGTATAGCTAATACATCGTTAGTTCACCTCGTTATGCAGCGAAGTCGACTTCTCCATCGATCCGACACTCAAGTCACAGCGTCACAGACAGCCATGCTCCAGCACCCTCACACTCGACAAGATACCGCAGCCCTCAGCGTATATATGCCGCACACCATGGCAAAGCGACTGCAGAGATCCACGCGACCGCCTACCTAAAGGACCATAATAATTAATCTGTGTCTAACACAAGATACCACGAGGTAGTACTGCGGTCATGAGGTCGTGTGACAGGCTGCATCATAGCCCTCACACTGTCCTCTCCCACCTACGCGCAGATTCCGCGCGAAGCGCCGCCCCTATCCGCACCTCACGCGCGCCAAACATTCACCGCGCGTACCCGCCCGCCGCATAGCCCGCTGCAGGTGCCGCAAATCCATTCCGCGGAAATCCCGCCGCTACCAGCCACTACACCAACAACTAACTGCCACTGATCCTGGTCGGCGGCCCGCCAACAGACTAGAGGGCCGCGAGCCTCACCATACTCCGGCCCACCGCGAATGAAACGAACATGTATAGCTTAGATTATATATACTATTGAGTCATCATTTTATTTCATACTTAAACAGTTTCAAAGAATTTCTTTTCAAATATACTATGAGTCATTCATTTTTATTCATACTTAAACATTCATACTTAAACATTTTCGCGAACCTAAAACTGGAACTCATTACAACCCTATTATTTAACACATATATATATTATCTTTCATATTTTTTACTTAATACTTTTTACTTAATACTTTTTAATTTATAAATTTTTTAAAAATTGTATGGTGTAGAAGAAAAAATCCAGAGTGTCTGATAAATAATCATTTTATTTTACTAACAATTGTACGAAAATATATTAAAAACATAAACTTTAATACCTTAAAGCAGTAAATCAGTAAATCATTAGAAGAGGTGTTACATAGCAACAAGGAGATTAGTATGCTTTTGTTTTACTAAGCTTTACTGCCTTTATGCTTTAACTTTCTGCTTTTACTGCTATAACTCCACTGCTTTACTGGCTTTAACTCACATTACATTACATACCTTAAAGCAGTAAATCAGTAAATCAATAGAGGTGTACCTAACACCTAAGGATTAGTATGCTTTTGTTACTGCTTTACTGCTTAAACTTTTCTGCTTACTGCTTTAACTCACTGGCTTTACTCTTAACTCACATACATTCATACCTAAAGCAAGTAAACAGTAAACCATAGAGGTAGTACCTAACACCTAAGGAACCTATTTAGTATGCTTTGTTTTAACAGCTTTACTGCTTAATTTCTGCTTACTGCTTAACTCCACGTTACTGCTTTAACTCAACATACATTACCATACCTTAAAGCAGTAAATTAGTAATCAATAAAGGTGTTACCTAACACCTAAGGGAATAGTATGCTTTTGTTTTTGTTTTTACTCTTACTGCTTAACTTTCTGCTTACTGCTTTAAATCACTGCTTTACTGCTTTTAACTCACATACATTACATACACTACCACTAGCTATGATCTAAATCCAACCTATTCAGATATACACCTAGACCTAGCACCCCGCGTCGCTTAAGCATCCAGAACACGCAAGGGGATTAGGTTGCTTTTGTTTTACTGCTTCTACTGGCTTTAACTTTCTGCCTCTACTGCTTAACTTTGCCTTTTATTGTTTAATATTCTGCTTTACTGCTATTAACCATATGTTTTCTGCCTTAACTCATATATTTATTAACATTAGTTTTTTATTTGTTTTATTACTTTATTCCTATTTATTATTATTTTCTTTATTTTTCTTACTATTTACTTCTTATTATAATCATTTCGATTATCATTACTTAGTAACACACCAACTTCCAGTAGACCAATACTTACTCCAACTTTACTACTGCTCCATATTGTCATTCGAATTATTTCAGAACCAGCACCTTTACCACACAACAACACACACAACACCGTAATCGAACACAGCATCACTCAACAGCGTCATTTACCAATATACCGAACGATTCAGCATATCACACTCATGCACACAATTACTCAACCTGTCTATAACCTACTCAACATCCACCCTGATGATCACTTACATTGACCTCATAGACACTTAGAGCACTAATATCATATAGATACTACATCACCTCACATGTCACATCGACATCACATCACTCTACACACACTTACAACTTACTACACACATTCAACTATGACACTTATACACCACATTCACTTATGACAATCTCACTACCCATCTCTGCCCATAGCACTTACCAGCAACTACATTAACCTCAACGACACACAGGACACAGCACAGATGGTACTAACCACTCACGCAACACAAGAAATAACTCTCACCGAGCAGCCATCGGCTAAAACTTTAGCTTAACCACGTCACGCACAGATATCCACTTCAACACCTACACGAAACAACACAACCTATTCTACCCTATACACTCACACAGATTTACTTACACTCACACACCAGATCTCACCATTTACTACACAGCACAGATGTTACTTACACACACATGTTTACCTGTACACACACAGAACTTTACACCTTACACCTCACACCACAGAGTTACTTTAACACACACACACCCACACACACGCAACACTCACTTACACATATAATGTTAAAATTTATAAAAACATTTTATATGTTTAATTAAACACGTACATTTATATTACTCATTAAATATAACTAAAAAATTATTTCCAAAGTTTCTTAAACACTTCTATAAATATAAATTCAACATTATCTTTGAACAAAGAAATTTTTCTTATTAACTGTTAATACTTTTGTTTTATAAATTTATAACTATCAAGTTTTTAAAAATAACTTTTACAAAATTTTTATGAAATTTTATAAAAACATATATTTTACGTACCTTAAAGCAATAAATCAGTAAATCAGTAAGGTCAGCCCTAGCACCCCTCTACACCAAGCTATGCCACGTTTTGTTCTATTGACTTACTGCTTTACATCATCTTTAGCCATGTAATAAGTATAAAAATAACAAAAAAGTTCTTCTCTGCTAACATAACATGTATTTTATAAAATCTTTCTAAATTCTTATTTAAAAATAACAATTATTCACTTACATTCTATATTATTCGTTTAGTGTTAACTAAAAATATT
>JABUQX010059454.1:0-30554 GCA_015478945.1 Trachelipus rathkii | reverse complement strand
CATCATGAATTTCTTGGATTGAGTTATTTAAAATTATTTTAAAAGTATAAGAAGTATACATTTGGCAATTAAACTGTCTCACATTGCTGCAAGGGCATACAATAAAATTCTGTCCATTATTATTATTATTATTATTATTATTATTATTATTATTATGCTTATTAAAACTATAATCAGTAATATTATTATTTTCGTATTAATATTATCTCCTTTCCCAGATTGGGGTGATGTGCATGAAAATTAGTAGAAGAACATGACACAAGTTAAAAAGAAAGCTTTACCGTTCCCTTTATACTCTTAAGTGAGCTCATTGCAGGTGGAAAAATCCACCCTAGGAGGACATAGACTGTGATGGACCTCATTGGGTACCTCATCAATGTGGGTTCATAACCTGGTCAAAGCCCACAACCATACCCCCTCACAAAACCCCACTATTCACTCCTGTTATGCACCTTTCTTCTCGCCTCTTCCTAACTCATTTCTCATTAATGCATTCCTTTACTAACTCAATCCACACCGGTCGATTTCCAACACACACCACTATACATTCATTAGCCAATCGACTATCATCCATCCTTTCCATATGACAATACATCTCAGATGTGCTTTATTTTCTTCTCATTTTACCTTTCTTTACATCACACAGCTCTCATTCTTCATTTTATCAATTCTTCTCACATCTAACACTCCTCTAAGATTGACCATCTGAACACTTTGTACCTTAGATCTATACCTCTTATTCCAGACCATAGTTTCAATACTATACATTACAGGGTTGGCAAAAAACCCAATTTTTTTGAAAAAGCCCAGTGGGCCCGGGCTTTTTCGTTTTTTTTCATCTAAAACCCAAAAAAAACCGGGGAAAATTGTTTTTTTCAATTTTCCTTTCCTTTTCAGCAATAACTGCAATTTCATTTTAATTTAATTGTTTGTTTTTAATTTTGTTAAGTTATTATAAGTTTGATTATAACAGTAATGCCAAAGACTCTGGGATCCTGAAGAAAACTAGGAAATGAATGGACTGAAGTTCTGAATGTCTAAGGCACCAGCAAAGTAAAATGTAAATATTACAGTGATACAATTAGCAATAAAATTGAAAGAATAAAAGTGCATCGGAAAAAATTTTGTAAGCGCTTGTCATATTCTGGCAAATCTAGTGAATTAAGTGCTAATACAACCGTTGAAAGTATGGATCTTACAGATGTAGAAGAAAGGGATTCATCTAATTTTCGATTGCTGCAAGACATTCAACAATGAAAACATGGTTATCTGCATCTGACACATCAAAAACTCAAAAGAAATTGTCTTAATATACCATTAAAATGACAACTGCACAAAAAGAAATTCTTGACCAAAAAATATCAGTTTTTTTTTATGCTAACAACGTCTCATTTTTAAGTGTTGAATTGAAGTACTTTGTTGAAATGATACAAACCTTAAGACCTGGTTATCCTCACCATCTCGAAGAAATCTAGCAGGTCCACTTTTGGACACGGCTCATATATATATATATATATATATATATATATATATATATATATATATATATATATATATATATATATATATATATACTATATATATATATATATATATATATATATATATATATATATATATATATATATATATATATATATATATATATATATATATATATATATATATATATACCGTATATATATATATATATATATATATATATATATATATATTCTTTCAACAAATGATTTAAAATGAGTTTAAAAACATTTCACAAAGTAAAAAGAGTATAATTTCTAATATTTTCATTTTTGTTTTACTATTTTTACATGAAATTATTCTGAAAAAAAATTGAAAATACCCAAGTGGGCAAAATAGAGGGTTTTTTCAAGTGGGTTATTTTGAAAAAACCCTGGTGGGTTTTTTCGGGTCGGGCCTACTCATGCCAACCCTGATACATTAGCACCATTAACAACATACCCTCATGCAAAACCCTGGTGCACTCAAGACTTAGTCCTTTCACATCCAAGTTTATTGCACCAGCCACCTTCTACCATTCACAACTTTCATACTACATTCTGCATCATACGTTCCCTTTTCATCCAACATATATCCTAAATTTATATTCAGATTCTTGTTCCAGCTGCTTACCATCTAACATATCTTCACATTGTGGACTCCCCTCACTCACTACCATAACCTTATTCTTATCTACAATTACTTTAAAACCCCTCCTTTTACACACCTTGCCAAACCCCTCTACCAAGCCTCTCAAACTCTCTTCAGATTCACCATTCAAAACCAAATCATCCGTACATAATAAGCAGGGTACCCTCCACTCTCTTCCATTCTCCATCATTCTAACACCTTCCCCTGCTACTGCCACCTCTAATTCTTTCATAACTCCATCCATATACAAATTAAATAACCAAGGAAACATGACACATCCCTGCCTCACTATACTATTAATATTAAACCAATCACTTTTGACTCACTCCATTTATTCTTACGTATGCTTCACTGTCATCATACATACTTTAAATTCCATTCAGAAACCTACCACTAACACCATATATCACTAACACCTGCCACGGAGCTTCCCAATTAATCCTGTCATACGCCAGTTGCAAGTCCATAAAACCTAAATATAATTTATTCTTCTTTCTCATTTTCTCAATCATTTGTTTCAATGTAAAAATTTGACCACACATCCTCTGCCATTTCTAAATGTATCTTGTTCTTCACCAATCAGTCTTTCAGTCACGACGTACTCTTTCAACCAAAACTAGCATATATCATAACTTCAACAATCAATAAACTATGTAGAGGAGAGAAGAACGCTGGGACCGCATAAACGTACCCGACTGTGTGGTTCCTCTCTCCACTCTTTCTCGGAGAGTCTAAGTTCGAAGAATATAAGATTTCGGAGGTCAAAGTATAGAAGATTACGTAGATGTTATGTTTGTGATGTTCAAAAATAGTGGTTTGAATGTCTAGTAAGCACAGCAACCACCTGACACCATCAGGGGTAATACGGAGCAGGTTAGGTTTTCTCCGTAACGGAGGAAGTTAGTCTTTAGGACTCCGTAGACCTGCTTACTTGAATGACTATTCGAAGAGGATTGTGAACATTGATAATATACAAAATGTTGATAACAAGCTAAGATTTTTACCCAGAGAAAGATGTAGAATTATTTAGCTCATTTCCCGGAGCTTTCTCGATGTTTAATCAGATAAAGTTCTCGAAGCTTAACCCGATATAGTTCTTGAAGATTAAGAATAATAATGTCAACAAAATAACAAATGATCAAAGGATATTGACACACAGTAAAAAGTATTAGTTTTACTAAACTCGCTCAAAATTAATCCAAATTAAATAATGGGATGTTTGTGTTGTGAAAAGTTAATAGTAACACAAATCCAACCCCAAATATATATGAATAAAAGGATTATGATTAAATAGAATAATAGAATCAGTTAATACACATTGGAGAAAAGTTCAACGTATCCAATGTGTAAAATATGTACAAGAGCACAGACAGCTCTGGAATCAGATACGAGAGTGGAAACCGAACGCTTCCAAATATTGCTCATGCATATAAAATCAAGGGAGAATAAGAAATCCAGACTCAACAATTGTGAATAGATGATGACTTAACTGAATTTGACTGGGGGAATGGTTCCAAGTGGGGAGTATGATTCATGATGAATCACAACTCTGCTGAAGTACTATCAAGGAGGAAAGAATCAGGCCGAACCCCAACGTTAGAATTGGCAGGGAGAAGGATCCAGGTGAACCACAACTCCGAGACAACTCCACGAAGAAAGATTCAGGATGAATTCCAAACTTCAAAATAGCACCGAGAAAAGATTCACTAGTGAATCTTCACTCAAGAGTATCAGCGAAGAAATGGGCTCAGGAAGAAGGATTCAGGAATGAATCCCAGTCCAAAATTAGAAAAATCAGCCCAAAAATAAAAATGTAGTCCAGAATAAGAAGATCAGCCCACAATTAAAACCCTGTCAAATATAAACAATGATTGGTATTTACACCATAATATCTATCTATATATCTGACAATTAAAGTACAACAATATAGATCTATGTATAATAAGAAACCTACCCTGGTATATCCAAGAGGGGTTTCTCAAAATGGGGAACTAAGGATGTCAATGGCCTTCCAGCAACAAGACAGCAAACTGTAACAAAGTGTCAAGTTTACTATCTTTACATTAATACAAAATTTTACAGTCATTAATTAACAAAACTTAAATAAGGTTGTAGCACTGACCTCTGAGACAGCTAGAAAGGCTTATCAACGTCTTTTGTGTATGAAATTTGAGCACAACTATATTTTTACAATCATCTGTGCTCCTGGTGGCTATGTTTTTTATTAATTTTATACTTTATCAAATATACAATATAATCATAACAAGATATACTAGAAAGAAAATATATAATTATAGTAACTGAATTATTGCCCAGTGTGATCATAACTGAAGACATAAAATAAATAATATACTATTACAGGCTGGATCAAAAATGGTTGAAAATGTCCAGACTGTTATAAAAAACATTTTCAAGGATAAACATTACCAGAATCAAAATAACGAATTGCCAATTGACACCACGGATGCATGATCAATATCTCCCTTATAACTATATCCCCTATAGTTTCCTTTATCCCCCTTACCCTTATTTAAATAAGGGTACTATTACTGCTCTCCTTCAATCTTTCGGAACTATACCCTCCATAAACGCTTTGTTACACAACTTCCAGATCAATTCAATCACCATCTCACCTTCATTCTTTAATCATTTCACCAGTAATTCCATCTATGTCGGCAGATTTACCATTCTTCAACTTTCTCACCCTACATTTTTATTATTATTATTATTATTATTATTATTATTATTATTATTATTATTATTATTATTATTATTATTTTGATTATTATTATTATTAATATTAATATTATTATTATTAAGGGTAACTATGAAGAGATGATGACAAGGTACAAACAACTTTTAACATACATAAAATCTGCAGTGACAAGAAATTACAGTGAAAAGTCAATAAATTCTATTTTAGACTACATATCAACATCAAAAAATGTAAGTAGCTGTATATATATTTTAACTAGATTTGTTAAAAATTTTATTCTCATTATTATTATTATTATTATTATTATTATTATTATTATTATTATTATTATTATTATTATTATTATTATTATTATTCATCGACCTTCTCTTCCCAAGACTGGGGGTAAGGTGTGTAACATGCACTGGAAACAGAAAAGTAGTAGAAGAATATTGTGGTGGGTTAGATTCTCCACAATATGTGGTGGGGTTCGATCCCGCTCACTATTCGTTTCAAGTCGTGGGTCTCTTAACGTAAGAATAAAACGCAGGAGAAAAAAAAAAGAGAACACCAACCAAAACCAATAAGAATTTATTAAACAAATCTCACAACAAAAATATTCTTCCCACAACCAATTATGATACAGGCCGATACCGATACCACTATATAATAAACAAATACCGACACTGATCCACCCGATACCGATACCGATACTCAAATACCTTAATTCTAACAATGCAATAAAATGATACCTTAATCCTACAATGAAATAAATAAAAACCTTAATCCTAAAATATATCTTAATGTTACACAAATATACAGCTAGTTGCCAAACCAGCAAATTATTGTTTTTCAATTTTCTTTTATAGTCTTTTTTTTCTAATTTTCTAATATAGTCTTTTTTTCTAAATTTCTAAAAGTTTCTTTTTCATTTATGTTTCACTGTGTTTTCAGTTTATTTATTTTTATAGTCTTTTCTTTTTATAATTTTCCAATAATTTCTTTTCTAATAATCTCTTTTCTATTTCACTTTATTTCTCTTTATTTCAATTTTCAATTTATTTCAGTTTATTTCTCTTTATTTCAATTTTCAATTTATTTCATATTTCAATTTTCTAATAGTCTCTTTTTATTAAATAATATGTACAATCTATCTGTTAATCAAGTGCATAGATCAGCCGTCGTTCCTGGTTGACCCAAATTGTCACTTCAGACGCAAGCCAGAGGCAGGAAAAAAAAAGCTGAGAAGGAAAATAAACCTTCTAAACTTTATGAAAACTTAGAATATAATAAATATAAATATTTAGACAAAAATCTCAATCAAATTTAAATTACAATTATCATCATTAAATTTCTTTTAACTAATTAATTAAATAAATAAAAAATTCACATCTGATATTGTCAAATTATCATTGCCTACATAAATAATAATAATAATAATAATAATAATAATAATAATAATAATAATAATAATAATAATAATAATAATAATAATAATAAAAATAATAAATAAAATTAAATAAATACAAATAGCTATACCTGGATTTTATCCAGCTTTTTTTCATTAACAGGTTTTCTCGCAACCCTTGCCTACAATCCAGACGACCCTCTGAATGACAACCAAAACTGTTCAAAACAACAACATAATTCCATTAAAAAAACATATACAGCTAGCACAAAAAAAAAGCATAAATAACTATAATAATAATAATAATAATGATAATAATAATAATAACCAAAATAATGAGCATAATAAGAATAAGAATAATAATAATAAGCATAAATGAATAAAATAATATAATAATAATTCCTACCTCACAACTGACAAATGACAAGCTTGTTTCTTCCCTCAGGCTGGGTAGGGTGGAGTACACCACAGCCTTCCGACACCAACAACCCAAACTCTTAAAGGATGAATCCAAAACTAAAAAATAGAAAAAACGAACCTTTAAAAACTGAACTCATTCGCTTCACACACATTACATAATAATAATAATAATAATAAAAATCAATAATAATAATATTCAGTAATAAAGGAATAAGCAATAAAAATAAAATAAATTATAAGATAAAAAAATATTATATTACCTTTCTCTCGTCAAGCGTAAAAGGCGTCTTTCTTCTATCAATTTATGCAACCATCAAACAGAATCAAAAAAAATTTAAACAAAATATATACCCTCTGGTTGAAACCACTGTGCATCAGCACTCGGGTATAACCCTGGAAAAAGAAAAAAACTAAGAAGTCAACAAGTCAAAAAAAACAAAACAGTAACATCCAACACACACTCTCCTTGCATTCTGGTAGGAAATTCGGAGCTCCGCGCCGCGAGAGAAATAGACAGAAACAAGGTACCAAAAACCGAAGAAAAATAAAGAAATGATAGTGACCAGCGATATCAGTTGAGCTCGTCAACCCCCACTCTGATTCACACACCATACACTCCCTCATTCCTCAGCTACACAATCATAATGAATATAAACTACCTTTTAACGTGCTTTATCCCCTATGCAGGGGTAACACGACACGGGTGACCACAGGAAATCGAACTTTAAGGCCGGCTATCCCAAACCAGCACCACCAACGTGTTCGCAGTCGTTTTAATTCTTGCCCCAAGGTAGATAAATGTAAATAATAATATAAGCAATAAAGCAATATGATACAAACATAAAAAAAATAGACTCTTCACATACCTGGACATCCTTTCAATTCAAAGTGGCCTGCCTGACTATCATTCATCATGGACTTATACTTTAAACATACTTACCTACCTACAGATTACCACAATATGACACAAGTCGAAAAGAAAGCTCAGCCTTACCGCCCCCTTTATACTTTTTAGTGAGAACTCGTCGCAGTCAGAAAATCCACCCTAGGACTTCACGGGACCTCGATGAACCATCACTATGGTATCTCGTCAATGTGGGGTTCATCCCTTGGCCAAGGTGGGTCACAACCACACCGCCTCACAAAACCCCGTTATTCACTCCAATTATGCACCTTTCTTGCCTTTGCCAAACTCGCATTTCTCTCCTCCAGGCATTCCTTTACTGACTCAATCCACTTTTTCTTCGGTCTCCCAGCCAGTCAATTCCCAGCACACTCACCACTATACATCCACTTAACCAACCGACTATCATCCATCCTTTCCACTTGACCAAACCATCTCAACGTACTTTCATTTATTCTCTCATTTATCCCTTTCTTCACATCACACAACTCTCTAATACGTTCATTCCTCATTTTATCAATTCTTCTCACACCTGACATGCCCCTAAGATTGTCCATCTGAACACATTGTGCTTTAGATCTATACCTCTTATTCCAGACCATAGTCTCACTACTATACATTAACACAGATAACAATATTCCTTCATGTAAGACCTTAGCACGTGCACTCAAGACTTAGGTCCTTTACATCCACCAAGGATTTAATTGCACCAGCCACCTTCCTGCCATTAACAACTTTCTTACTACACTCTGCATCATCCGTTCCCTTATCATCCAACATATATCCTAAATATTTAAAGTCAGACACTTGTTCCAGCTGCTCACCATCTATCATAACTTCACACTGAAGACTGTCCTCACTCACAACCATAACCTTACTCTTATCTACGTTTACTTTCATATCCCTCTTTTACACACACTACCAAATCTCTCTACCAGTCCTCTCAAACTCTCTTCGGATTCGCCACACAAAACTATATCATCCGCATATAATAAGTAGGTCACCCCCCACTCTCTTCCATTCTCCATAATTCTAACACCATCCCCTGCCACCCCCACTTCTAATTCTTTCATAATCCCATCCATATACAAATTGAATAACCAAGGAGACATAACACATCCCTGCCTCACTCCGCTATTAATTTTAAACCAATCACTTTCGACTCTATTTATTCTTACACACACTTCACTATCGTCATATATAGTCATGTTATGTAAAAAAACAAAAAACAAAAAAAACATTGATTTTTTGTTATGTAAAAAAACCCACTCCGTATCTCGGTATATATGATGTTTAGAACCAAAACATTTGGTGAACCCATTAACCCCATCGAGTATGAGTAAAAAAAAGTGTTACAATGGTTCAAATTCGATTTTCTGAATTTTTGGAAATTTTTAAAAAATTTTAAAAATTTCACAAATTTTCATCTTAAATGACTGATTTTTTGGGATTTTCCCAGCATTGGCTGCATTAAGAAATCTATGAATTAGTATCATATTTAATTCAATTATGTTTGTCCCATCATTGATCTCTTCCCAGAAAAATTTCATGAAATTTTATGCAGCTTATCAACGTACAGTTACCATCCAGCTTGTAACGCAAAAAAAAAAAAAAACACCTCCAAATTAATTGAAAATGTTGATGTATATGCGCTATAACTCCTATCAACATGCTGTAAGGTTGTTTTTTCCTTCTTTCAGAGTAGAGTCTAAAAAAAACAAAAAAACAAAAATATAAAAACCCAAAAGTATAAAAATGTACTATAAAAAAAAAACATTTTTTTTAACCTTTTTGTATAAATTTTGTATATATAAAGTGTCTACCCCTATGTTGTAAGGTATAAGGAATTGATTCCCGTGGTTTATAAAGGAATCGAGGCAATCCTACCATGGTTTAGTATGAGTTAGCACCCCTACCCCCCCTTTTCTAGTGCACTTATACAACTTTTTTATTTCTCGAGCTACAGAGCTGAACTTGGTCTCGAATAGTATGTTTTGAGGTATGCCGAGTTGATTCCGGAGGTGTTTGAGGGAATCGGAACATGCCCTGAGGTGTTAGTGCGGTGCGGAGCACCTCTCTAACACCTCAGCCATTTTATTTTCCAAGGTTATGTCTTGTGTTTGGTTGGTGTTGACTAGTATGTTTAGATGGTCTGCGAATCGATTCCCAGTATTACCGAGTGGATCGGAGCAGTTCTTAGGGCATTTGGTACCGGTGTTGCGGTGCTCATGTATATTTTTGATTTTTAAGGGTTTTCTAGTTAAGGTATCTATTTCAAACTTGCTACCGTGGTTGATGAAGGTGCTGGCTACCTGGGCCCGAGGTTTCACGCCGCCACATCCAAGGAGGGGAGGGGGGTCTGAGCTCCCAAAACCAGGAAAAGGAAATGGGAAGTGAGTGGAAGAGAAAGAATGAAATAGAGTAATGAGTTTTAAATTAAGTGTCGGAGCACATGAGCCGGAGCCAGAGGATTTCAGGCCCAGCTACATATTGTCAAAAGAGATACCTTTATATATGTTTTCAATGGTGTAGAACTCATTTTTGAGGTTTTCCACAACCCCATATTTGTTTGAGGACCCCTTGAGGGGGGGGTCCCCATTGAAAAATAGAAGAAAAGCACAGAGTGCAAGACAGAGAAGAAGGAGGTAATGGAATTTATGCTACCAAACAATTATGTCCATTAGAAAAGGTCCCAGCTTCTCATATATTCTATCGACAGTACCTTGGCACCAGGAAATTCTGTCAAGATCAGCGACAGACCTTGCTCAAAATTCGCCAAGATCTGGAGCAATTTATAAAATAAGATAATAATTCTCTAAAAACCACATTCAGAAAGGGGTAGGGATGTAAATATAAAAAACCTATTCAAAAGGAGGGATGTAAGGGGTGTTGGGGATGTAAACTACAGCAAAATCAATGCACTTAACCAGCTTACAACGAGCTTCAACCATTCAAATTCAAGATCTATTTTAAGGTAGATAAAATGTTTTTCTTTTTTTCTTTTTTTAATTTTAATTTTTTTTTATTTTTCTTCATTTTTATTATTAATTACCTTTAAAACATTTTGTAATAGCTAATAACATCATATTGCTGCTCTAGAGGGGTTTTGGGGAGATGGTTTATTTTTTTACATTACATTGTTTTTTTTTTTTTTTTTATTTTTGGGTCTAAATAATTACAAAAATTTTAAACCAAAACAAATTTTTTTTACTGGGTTATATAGCCTAGGACTAGCCGTTCTAAGAAATTATTATAAAACTCTGCATTGTAAATTAGTTTAATAGTTATAGAAAAACAAAAAGGAAAATGTTTTTACAAAACAGGACTTTATACTTTTGATTCCATTCAGAAACTTACCACCAGCGCCATATATTACTAACACCAGCCATAGAGCTTCCCTATTAATCCTATCATATGCCTGTTGCAAATCCTTAAAACGTAAATACAATTTATTCTTCTCCCTCATTTTCTCAATCATTTGTTTCAATGTAAAGATTTGATCCACACATCCTCTACTACTCCTAAATGCTCCTTATTCTCCACCAATCAGTCTTTCAGTCACTCGGCGCACTCTTTCGACCAAAATACCAACATATATCTTCCCTACAACACGCAATAAACTAATTCCCCTAAAATCCTACAGGTGCCCTTATCTCCCTTACCCTTATATAAGGGTACTATTGCTGCTCTCCTCCAATCTCTTTGTTACACAACTTCCAAATCCAATCAATCACCATCTAGCCTCCGCTCTTGATCATTTCACCAGTAATTTCATCTATACTTGCAGATTTGCCATTCTTCAACTTTCTCACTGTACCCTTTACCTCCTCCTTACTAATGACCTCATCCCCAAAATACCTATTCCTTCTTGCGACATAAAACCCACACACATTCACTATCACCTCTTCACTACTGCCCAATGTTATGCAGATTTTCGAAGTGTTCCTTCCACACTCCCCTCACATCATTTCATCAGTGCAAGCACCATCCTATTCATTATTCTAAGCAGATTCCCCTTATTCTCATTCTTAACCTTTCGGGCTTCCTTCCAGATGAGCTTACTATTCCCTTGTAAGTCCCCATTCATCCTCCTACCAAACTGTTCATTTACCTCTTCTTTTTTTTCCTCCTATGTATGCATCTTTTAGTATTTCTTTTTTCATCCTTATTGATTAAATGCCTTGTTATTATAAATTAAACGATGCAGAAATATAATTACCTCTTTGATTGTATCTTTTGCTTCTGAACGTCTTTTCTTATGAGTTTCTGATGGGATATGAAACAAGGACGTCTGTAAGGTTATTCTTTAATTTCTTAGAAGTTATCTGATGGACGTCTGTTAGGTTTTACTTGAAATATTTTCTCGAGTAAGTGCGTATTGCTAAGTTCTGTTCCTTATTGGTGTTGGGTACCTTTGTAATCGATTTTTCTCTGTACTGCCTCTTCTTCTTCTATGGTTTTTGTAATCCTTCTCGTGTTCCTATGCTTATGTATTCTTTAACTTTATGTTCGTATTCTTCCTCTTGTTTTTAATATTTATGTATTTTTTTATATTCTTATATCATCATATATCATTTAAATATTAAATACAAATTTTGAAGTATTATCTTCTTTCTAATACTATGATCTAATACCTATGGAACAAAGAAATGCATTAAACTGTTCAAACATCTTCACCCATCCTTTTGTTTTTCTCTAATTCTTTAGAGAAAAAATCTTCCGCTTGATAACATATCTTGAAGTATTTTCTTATTACCACAATTCTTTGTAAGAACATCTGCCAGTTGTTGGTCTCCCTTAATCCATTTTATATCTCCATAATGTATATGTTCCTTTATATATCCCATATTTATTCTCAGATTCTTTACTTTAGAATTTCTTTCAGATTTTATGCCTTCCTCTAGTGTTTTACTATCAGTCATTACCTTTATTTCTATTGATTTACCAGTAGTATCTCTCCAAAGTTGTTTATAATACATAGCGTTATCTATTACTTGTGTTAAACTCACTGCTTCTGCCTCTATAACAGACTTACTAACTCTTTTACTTTTGTTGGAACTCCACATGATTGCTCCAGCTCTGTTCATGTCGTCCACTATGAGTATAATGTTACCCAATTGATTTCTTTCACCCTCCATGCTAGCAAATGAAGCATCGCAAAATGCCACCATACTGATGTTTTCACTGAATCTTTTATATTTTATCTCTTGTTGTTCTGCTTTACATTGGATAACTAACTTCCTCAATTCATTGAACCTATTGACATTCATTTCCTCTTCTGACACACTCAATTTGCTCACCATGAACGAAATTTCTGGTCTTGTATTTCTTGCTAACCAGTTCAATTGACCTAATATAGATCTGTACTCTGTTATTTCCTTTCCTTTCAGTTTTTTATTTCCATGCTCTTTCATCATAGCTGGTATCTTTAATTTTTTGATGTATTCTTCTTGGTCCACTATAATTTCATCATTTCTCTTATGTATTCTCACCCCCAGGTATTTTATATCATTTTTACTGCTACTGCCTATTTCGAATCTTGCAGACAGTTTTGTTATTATTTCTTCTTTGAATTTGTTATTACCGGTCCATAATATATCATCAACATGAAAACACATAATTCCTTGCAATTCTCCTTCTCTTATGTAATTGAATAATGTTGATTCTAGAGGTGATTGTCTTAACTCCATTTTAATTAGCTCTTCTTTTAATGATATATACCATGCCATGGCAGCATCCTGAAGACCATATACCGTTTTCTTTAAAAGCCACAGTTTTCCTTGATCAAATTCTTTCGGAGGTTTGATAATTACTCTTCTTTTAATGTTGTTTCCTTGCAGATAAGCTGTCTTAATATCTATAGAGTTAATATCCCAGCCTTTTTGCTGTGCAATTATCAATATCATTCTTATTGTTTCTATAGATACAGTAGGAGCGTCTTTTCTTTCCGACACATCCTCCTCAAATCCTCTAGCCACTAGTCTAGCTTTCATTTTTCTTATTCCACTTGTTGACACCTTTTCCTTTACCAGCCATCTGGTTGATATCGCCTGTTCTCCCGCATTTTGTATTTCCTCATAAACATCATTCTTCTTCCAACTTTTCAATTCTTGTTCCTTTGCTTCTTTTATGTCTTGTCTCCTATGACTCAAGAAAACCTCTTCATGTTTATATTCCTCTTCAGAGATCTCTTCTTCATCCTCATCTGACTCATCCTCAACATCCATCTCTGTATCCTCATCTTCTTCATCAATCTCTTCATGAAAATTTTTAAAGTCCTCGTAATCCTTTAGGTCTATCCAATAATGTTTTTTCGTATTAAGATCTATTATGTTATAACAGTGAGAGTATTTTTTACTATTAGCTTTACCAGCTCTATTTACTATTGTACACCTTAATTCAGCATCATTTTCTTTCTTTTTCATCTTATAAGTGTTTCCAGGTTTAATGTCTTTCATTTGTAAATTCTTTTCTACCTCTTCATTGTTATTATTCCCTTTTTCATCATGTTCTTTATCTCCTTCCATTATTATTGAATAATTGTCATCATTTTCCTCTTCTTCTGTCGCCTCCGCTCTAACTTCTTTTACCTTTACCTCTTCTTCTTGTTGTTTTTCTTGTTCCATAGAGTTATTCCTATTTGTTTGTATTCTTGTACAGTGTACTTTTGCCACCATTCTTAAGTTTCCACCATGTTTCACTATGGCTGTTTTTCCATCTATACCTATTATTTGAGCCGACCCTCTCCATTCCTTATCATTGTTTCTCTTGTACAGTACTTCTTCACCTATTCTTATATTTTCCAGGTTATGCTCCACTATGTTACTTCTTAATGCTCTTTTTATCTTTTCCGAGCTTTCATTTTCTATATGTATTCTTCTGGCGGAGTGAATGTTGGTTATTAAATTCTTCATCATTTCATCTTCCTCATTTTCATCTGCCATTATCAAATCATCACAGTCTACCACATTTGGTATCCTTGTAGTCTGTCCAAGTACCAATTGGTTGGGTGAAAAACCCAAATGAGTACTAAGATTATTCTTGGCATATATTGCCCAGTCCATACACCCTTGTTTGTTATATCCTTCATTTTTTAATTTCAACATTGATTCCTTCACTATTCCCACTGCCTTCTCACATAGTCCGTTACTCCAAGGGCTTTCAGCTGAAGTTGACTTAAGAGCGATGTTGAATTTGGTTGTAAACGTTTCCATTTTTTCATTCTGAAATTCTTTACCCGCATCAGTTAATATGCAGTTGGGTGTTCCAAAGTATTTAATCCATTTAGTTGTTAATTGCTCAATAATTTCTGCAGCATTCTTACTTTTCAACCAACAACCCTGTGTATACCTTGTGGCTGTATCTATCATAATAAGGAATTTTTCTCCATATATTTCACCCACATCCATCTGCAGCATGTCATTGAATTTTTTTGCCATGTTCAAACCCACTACAGGTCTAGATGGAGTTCTTTTATATCTCTTACATGTATTGCAGTTTTTGTTTACATTGTTTATTTCCTCCTCTACTTCTCTCCAATCTTCTCTTTTTATCCGTCCACCGTACGCATCTTTTATTAATTTTGTTAACTTTTCTGCACTGCAATGGGCAAATTGAAGGTGTAGTTTACCAATTTTATGGATTCTATCATTATTTTTATTTTTTATCCATTCATCTCTTTCTTCATTTAACCAGCAGTATCTTCTTAACTTACCCAGGGATATGCAGACATGTCCTGTTTCGCTCTCTATTGTTCTCACATTTTTTATGTTCATATCCAATATATCTATAGTTTTATTATACACATCGTGTATCATTTTCATTCGTTCCATTGTCCTTCTTCCTAATAATAAGGGTATATTTCCTTCAATTATGGTTACTTGTATAGCAAATCTTTTGTGTTTTATGCGGCATGGAATTTCTATTTCTTTTATTATCTGGTAGTCAGTTTGTCCAAAAGTTATCTCTCCTTCCTTTTTCTTTTGGCTTTTATTGATGTATTTCAAAACTTCCATATCCATGCCTGCTAGTATTGTTGCTAGTCATATCTCCCCTACTACTGTTGCATTGCTGCCAGTATCTAAAATGGCTAACATTTCCTCTCTCATATTTTTATTCTCTTGCACTGTGTTCTGCAAATACACTCTACTATTCACTCCTTTATCTTCCCTACAATCTCTTGCCCAGTGTCCTTTCTTGCATTTATAGCATCTATTTTTATTTTTTCCACCAACATTCGTTAGTGCTATGGTTGTTGTATTGACATATCTCACAACATTCCTTCTTCTTATTTGCAGTAGCAAAATTGTTTTCTGCACTCATCCATTGTCTTTCGTTCCTTCTTCCTTCTTTAGTTACTCCAGAAGACATAATATTCATTATAGATCTTTTTGTATCTTCATAAGGGTCCTTTGATTCTCTTATAGATGACAAGACCATTTTTCTTTCCATGTCCTTCATTCTTGACCTATCTATCAATTTAAAGGCAATGTATTTTTTATTCATTTGCACATTTTCAATTCTTTCACATTTTTTCATCATCCTATCAAATCTGCTTACATACTCTCTATACTCCTCTTCCTCTTCCTGCCTTATATTGTCAAAATCTGTTATTTTTACATATTCTTCCAAGGACTGATCTCTTACATATCTTTTCTTTAATTCTTCTACTATGGCATTATATCCCTCATCACCCAGTATCACATCCTTTGGAATACTCTTAATAGTCTCAAGAGCCTCTCCCGACAATCCACTAATAATCATAGCATTTTTATTCTTCTTGTTACCCGATGTTGTCTCCATCCATATTTCTATCTGAAAAAGATAGTCTTCTACCTTCTCCTCCTTTCTTCCACCAAATTTCGGGATAATATTCCTGTATTCTGCTCTTATTTGAGTCTCTCTTTTTTCTACTGCCTTTTCTATCATAGTCTTCATTTGTTCTTCAGTTATTGACATTGTTTCAAACAACGAGAGAAATTTGTATTTAAATGATTAAATGCCTTGTTATTATAAATTAAACGATGCAGAAATATAATTACCTCTTTGATTGTATCTTTTGCTTCTGAACGTCTTTTCTTATGAGTTTCTGATGGGATATGAAACAAGGACGTCTGTAAGGTTATTCTTTAATTTCTTAGAAGTTATCTGATGGACGTCTGTTAGGTTTTACTTGAAATATTTTCTCGAGTAAGTGCGTATTGCTAAGTTCTGTTCCTTATTGGTGTTGGGTACCTTTGTAATCGATTTTTCTCTGTACTGCCTCTTCTTCTTCTATGGTTTTTGTAATCCTTCTCGTGTTCCTATACTTATGTATTCTTTAACTTTATGTTCGTATTCTTCCTCTTGTTTTTATATTTATGTATTTTTTTATATTCTTATATCATCATATATCATTTAAATATTAAATACAAATTTTGAAGTATTATCTTCTTTCTAATACTATGATCTAATACCTATGGAACAAAGAAATGCATTAAACTGTTCAAACACTTATATACTTCCAAACATCTTTCTTTTGAAACTTCATCATTGGCCTTTAGTACATTCAACCAAGCTTCTTTTTTTACTTTTAACCGCTTGCATCAGCTCTTCATTCCACCACTCACTGTTAACATTCTTCCTTCCTACTTTAGCACATCCACATACTTCCTTTGCACTGCTAGCAACCGCTTCCTTCATTTGCTTTCAGATTTGTTCTGTTTCAACTTGTTCACATTCATCTGATTTACTTGCTAGCGTCCTAAATACATATCCTTATTACCTTGTTCACTTAGCTTATCACTCTTAATTCGACCCACTTCCTTCCTCATCACCTTCCTCTGCGTCCAAGCCCTTACTAACTTAATTTTATATAATGCGACATAATGATCCGATAATCCCATTCTTAACCCCCTCACTGATTTAACATCCAACACATACTTCAACATCTTCACCAACACAAAATCAATTATACTTTTCACTTCGATACCATCTCTACCTACACCAACTCTAGTATACTTATGAATACTCTTGTGTTTAAAGAAAGTATTACACACATATACCTCTCTCCTCACAGAAATCAATCACCTTCCTACCATTCTTATTTTTTCCCCGACACCCCAAAACCACCTGTTATACCATCACTTTTTTTGATCACCTATCCAACTATTTAGGTCACCCAGCACAATCTGTCTGAAGCTCCTACTCACCTCATCCAAAACATCATTCAGATTACCCCAGAAAATCCCACTCTTCAACATTACCCTCAGATGGACCATATGTCATAACCACACATACCTTGACCTTTTCAAACTTAAATTTAACCATTAGAATTCTAGTACTCACACACACAAAATCTACCATAGCTCTTGCAACTCTTTCTCTCCCCATCTCATTCCTCTCCATATCACTACACACGCATTTCACACCACACCACTCATTTTCACTGTTTCCTTTCATCTTTGTTTCAGTTACAGCGAGCAAATCAAATTTGCCCTTTCTAAATACATCCATCACCTCTCTCCTCTTCTCCCTCCACGTTTTCAACATTTATTCCTCTGACATTCCATGCACCCACACAATTCATACATTTTCTCCGAAAGATAGAAGGCCGTTGTAAGGGAGAGTGGAGGTTTTATAAAACAAGATAACCCATCGAAGGTGGGGAGTAATTACGGCGACCCGAGTGTGTGTCCTAATGTGCCCCCAAAAAATATTAAACAAAAACGGTAACTCCCACTTATCTACCTAAATCTCAATGACTACGACTATGATCTTAAATCTATGATTAGAGAAACTTAAACTAAAGGTGAGAAACTAAAATTAAGCTATAGCCTAATGGTTATTACACAAACCTTAATTGGACGAGGTTGAACAGCCCCTCACAACCAGCACGGCAAAGATCGACACGAGAGCACAATCTGAACAACGGAGGGCTGGCCCGCACAACATATAAGTGGTAAATTTATATGCTGTGCCACCACAGAAGAGAATGGTTCAAAAAAAATTTTTTTTTAATTTTTAAAAGGAATTTATTCGAATGGAGACTGAGACAGGCACTATAGTCCTGCAATCAACGATCATGAAATACAAGGGAAATAATCAGAAAAATTTGGGATCCAACCTCTTATGTTACACATAAGCATAGGAATCGAAAGTTGGAACAAGTGATGAGTTATTTCTTGTCTATGTGATGCAATAAATGAGAGTAGTAAGTAGTATGTCCTCTCTGATATTTTCTGTTATGCTGATGTTCAGTAATTGACCAAATTCAGTGATGGACGTTCTGAAAAGCTATCTTGACAAATGGAATATTGTTTATTCTAGAAAAATACTATCCCAACAACGGAACCTGGAATACAAGGCACAAAGCACATTATATTCCATGCCCCGCTGATCAGTACAAAAATGAAATAAATAAAATATAAATAAAGGAATAAAAATAAAATAAAATAATCATATGAATATAAATCCTACCCTTTTGAGGATATTTCCCTCTAATAGGGTGTTCTGTTTTCGAGAAGGTAATTCCTCTTCGAATCGGTTATCTGCAGAGTAACGTAGTTCATTAATATCAAAAAGATGAATTGATAAAAGCTGATCATCCATATCTTATCTACATATAAAAAAATTTCAGTAAACACAGGGAAAATACAAAGGTTAAGATTCGGAACAAAACTCACTATTTGTAGATATTTCGCTTCAAGTGCCTTTCTCAGGCAGGGAGAAACGCATTTAGGGTGAGAGATGCGACCTGTAAGGTCCCAAGGAACACAGTTGAAAAAGTAAAGAAAGAAAAGACTACTTCAGCAGTTCCAGTAGGAATACAAGCGTGGGGATCCCACACTTCACGAAGATAATTTATTTAGTTGCCCAACGTAAACTAGGAACTCGGGTACGTAATAAGGATCTCTCTGCGTCCTCCGCCTGTATACAAGATTTGGCCGTACACTGACAAATTTAAGTAGACTGAAAAAGCGAATATTTGCACAAAGAAAAAGAAGGAACAGCAGAGCAGCAAGCAAGAGGAATTAAATCAGCCAATTAAGTAACAAGAAAAAAAACAATTCTCAAACTAAAGAAAAACTCAGGAGACAAGCCACAAAAGAAACTCGAACACCACAGAGCTTATATACATCTATTAACAAAGAATATTTGCAACTCCTCTGTTATGAATTTAACTGCATATGCTACCACATATGGATTATCTGTCAGCACATGCACCACAAACATAGACAAATAGAGCTTGGGGTAATTTAATACTAAATAATGAAACAAATAATGATTATCAAAATAATCGATCAAGGTGAAAAAAAAACCAAGGAACATATATTATTTCAGTAAAATATATCAAGTTGATATATTATATCATATGATATATTATTGTATGATATTATATCATACAACACTGATGATTAATTATATCAGCGCAATATAGTTATTTCTTTAATAATGAGCTTATATATAAACTAGATTGCTTAACTAAAGTATTTTCTTTATAGATGGATTTTGTTCTCGTATTCTTGTGTGCGAGAAGAATTGGTAAACTGAATATTATCTGCTTTAACAGATGAATACTCCAAGATTTGTTTAGCGTTCAGATTGGTTTAGCTCCCAGAGTGGTTTACTCCAAGATCGACTTAAGATGGGATTTAGCCCCAGATTAGTTCCCTGAGAAGAATATCTCAGTAATTTTATTTACTTAACCTTTCTTGAGTAACTATTTATCATTAACTCATTATAACAAAAATTATAAATACGGGACTGTTATTCACCTACCTAAAACGGGGATGTTCTTCTAATTAGCCTCCGATACTTTGAAAATTTTAATCAGTGCTCAATAGCACACAATGCGACAATAACTTAACACTTTAGTTTTTCCAACTAAACTTTGATAAAAAATATTAATTCTGATGCGAAGGAAAATATATCTGGTAATTATTCATTCCATATATACAAACAGGGAAAAAACTAAAATGATAAATAAATAAAAAAAAAAATATCTGGACAAAATGTACAAAAATGTATTGATGAAACCTGTATTGAAACTATATACACATCTACACCAATCAGTTGGAATCGTAATTTATTTCAATGCCACTTAGAAAACTTTGGCCAGAAAAATTAGAAAAATTAATCTGTAAAAATCTTTAATAATTTTACCTAAAGAACATCAAATAATTATTAATAACAGAGAGAGAAAACCATGGTATGTAAAAGAAGCAATAACCAGTATAAATACTAGTATATTCATATATAGTATCTATCTCATACTCCTAACATGCTAATATATAATATCTATAATATTATAATATATGAATATAGAGGATAGATAGCCTATATATGAAGATAACAATTATATATACTATAATATATATATATACTTATACTGTATATATATATATATGGTTGTGGAAAAAACGGTTTTTTTATTTTTTTTTTTTTTAAAAACACATATTTTTTTTTTAAATCAAAATGTTTTTTTTTTTAGTTTTTTTTTTAAATTAAGATCTTTGTATGTTTCAAAAGTTAAAGATTTTACTTAAATTATACAGTAGTACCGAATACCCCTTCTAGGCCCTAAATATTGACTTAATACAGATTTTATATATATTATATATATATATATATATAGTAATATTATATTATATAATATAGATATAATATATATTATATATATATATAGTATAGACTATATATATATAGATATATATATAATATATATTATATATTATATAATATATATATATATATAACCGACCCTTATATATACTATATATATAGATATACTATATATATACATTATATATACTATACTATATACTATTTACCCTCACAATATTTATACTTATATATTAAAGTACCCACCTACCGTTATATATATATATATGCATATAGATTATATATATATATATATATATATTATATATATATATATTAGTGATGGACCGGATGTCAAAATTTGACTGTTTGTGGATGCGGATGCGGATCTTAAAGATGATGAGGATGGGGATGCAGAATCTTGAACAGTAGATGCGGATCGGATGTTTACTCTTATGGAGTTTGAAGTAAAATCCTAAGTATATATATATATATATATACTATACTATATATATATTATAATATATTAGATCCATATTTATATATATATATATATATATAATATTATTATCATTATATTTGATTATATATGATATATATATATATACTATATCTCATAGTTGATATAATATTAAGGGATGTACCGAAAGCGAGAAAAGAGGCCGATTAAAATGAATACCTTAAATCATCAAAACCTAACAAAACTGAGCATTATCTAATATATATTACTATGAATAAATGTTAACATTAACAAAGTTCCCTACCTAACAAGGGAAGTTAGTCTAACATTACCTAAGAAAACTTAACCTAACAATCTCTTACCTAGCAGTATCAATCAACCTACCATCAAATAAAATATTTAACCTACCAATTAGTGTTAACATACCATTTCATAGTACTATTACAATTCTACCTAACTTTGGCATATTCCTTTTAAGGTGTCATGTATACTTTAACAAACTCTCTTACATAACAAAACTTGATCTAATCCGACTTTTCAATCATATCAATAGCTGTGCATAAACATTTTATATCATAACAAAAGCGAATCATTAACTGTTAGCGTAGCAGAATCTATCAAAACTTAACATAAGATTGCAAAACCTAACAAAACTGTCATAACCTAATTGTTCTAACTTTTCCATAACTAGCAAAGGTAGTTTTCCTAATATTATTTATCAAAACTTAACCTATCAGCATATATCAAACTAACATCACTTATTATACGTTTAAACATATCATTAACTGTTAACATAGTAATACCTGACTTATCTTAGCATCTACACAACCTCTGCCATAACATCAGTAGTTAATCTATTGTCATCTAACAATATTTCAAGATAATCCATAACACAATTGACCTAACAACTATAACACCATCTCTTTCAATAGCATACCTTATGTACAAATTACCATTTTACTAAAATTGTCATGATCCATATATCCTTTATTAACATATTTAAAAATCATATAATGTTATAGGTGTAAGTAATTTCGTTAGAGACTTGGTGAAAGAGCTGGTGTTAGAGTTGTTAGGTCAATTGCGTTATGAGTTAAGATCTATCATTTACTCAACTTCATAGGATACGATTGAGTGTCTGTCGGGACGAGATACGAGCCAGCGTCCATTGATATATATATATATATATATATATATATTATATATATATTATATGTCAATAGCCTAACTATACCTCAATTCTACACTTCAGTACCCTAAAAGGTATATTTTGTATTCTAATATGATTATTATAATAGAATAGACGACCCGCTACATATATATATATTATATTATATATATATATATATATAATAAGATGATATATATATAATATATATATATTTATATAATAGTTATATATATTTATATATATATATATATATATATATATATATATATATATATATATATTAGTATATAATATATATAATATATAAATAATATATAATATATATTATATATATATATATATATATATATATATATATATAATTATAGTAATATCATAGTAACAGGTATAAATATATATATATATAATATTAAATAGATATATATAAAGTATATATATATGACTTATATATATAAGTAGTTCTAAGTAAAAATACTTTAAGAAAAATTTCTTCGAATAGTTTTAGCACTAATTATATGATTTCAAATTCAGTAAATAATTTAAAAATGCTTTCCCCTCATATGGAAACTTTTAGAACATTATTCTATACTTTCTTATTCTTAAATTGCTCTTTTGTCTACAAGATGCGATAGTGTCTTCTAACTGCACTTTCCAGAAAAGGTTATCACGCTGCATAGCTAGATTTAAGTTATTATATAATACAGTAAATAGTTAATATAATATTATATAGTTATATATATATACTATGATATAGTATATATATACTTACTATAATTGTGAAACTAATATTTAAAGGTATATATAAAACCTCATATAGTACCTTACTGACTCAGATATAATGCAGCGTAAATATGGCCTATTATCTATAGATATTAATAATAATATCTCTACATATATTCTACTCATAAACTGAGTTTGTTGGTAAAAGGATATATTATATAAATATTTATATCATTTACCATTCCCAAGATAATTATTAGTTATGAAGGTAGAATAGATATGAGTTAACACAAGATACGCTCTGTGTGATTAATCTTATCAAGCATTGATGCTAGGAAATCACTAAGGTCGGATATACCTAATATGTTATGAGGTCTAACTGGACTGCTATAAGGCAGTAATAGATTATAGTGGTATATATATATATAAGTCAGTCAATTAAAAATGATAATATTTAAATATATACTTATATTTATACTTCAATAAACTAATATAAATAAATGCTACAAAGAAGGAGCGAGAAACATACCTAATAGAGACACGCGGAATTTTTTGCAGGTCGCCGTTCTAATCCCGTATGTCCTTCCATTCAGGATTACGAATTTGTCAAGAGCAGATATAGCTATAAATTCGACTTGAATATGTTCATGAGAGACACACTATGGAATTACAATATCTAACTACTATGTTTTTCAATTTACTTGAGTAATGAACAGTATATAATTTAGATTTGAAAAATGCGAGAGATGATTATTAAAAATTGTTAGTGCGATAAGTACCACCCCTTGGTTGTTAAACGAGGGGCATAGAAAACGAAGGACCTTTCGTGTCAAAGGTACGATGGTTCGTGCGATCTTACTTTCTTAACTAATCATACGAAATCTTACGAAAGCATGGACAATAAACTAATACATACGGTAAATGTGCTTAGTTGTCACTGTTAGGTTATTTTGACTAATTTCTATTTATTTAAAAGAAACTTGAGTAGATTCTCTCTCTCTTTTAACCTGCCACAAACCTCCCTATTAATCATGTAAAACTCGGATTACGTCTGCATCATGTTGTGATTTACAATTAAGAAGAACTAATCACTGGTTTGGTACTGATAACATTGTCGATGTGAGGAATCCAGATATGAAATTTGTGCGCATGTGAGCGTGATTCGCCTTTGTAGTCGAAGATATGATAGTCTCTTCGTGTACAGTCTGTTACTCTACTCCACCTGATGAGAACATCTCAAAAATTGATATAATGCTATCTTCTTTTTTTATAATCCCATCCATATTCAAGTTCATATGGATATACTAAATAATACTTATATAATATAAATGCTATATTAATAATAATGACAATTATTATTTATAATTGAAGTATTAGATCTGATTATTATGTACCTGCTTAATGACTTTATTCTTATTTGACTTATATTATTAGTTATATGTTTTAGCGTATTAATGTATTATTATATTATTATTATTATTATTATTATTAATTATTATGGTTATTGATTTGGTGATTTGATTATTATTATCTATTATTATATTAATATTAATTATTTTTTAAATGTTATGATTTTATTATTATCTGGGATACTACTTGTGCAATGATTGCTCAAATATTGATATGATTTCTATTTTATCATATATAAATCGATTATTATTATTCATAGTATTATTATTATTATTGATATTAGTTATCTAATCTGGATTATGTATTGACTTATTATTAATTATTAATAGAATTTTATTTTTATTGAATAATAAATGTTTATTATTATTAATAATAATGATTTATTATATTATTAATAATTAATTATTATTACTTAATTTTAAATTATATATATTATATATATATACTATGATATAAACGACGCGAAAAAGTCACAATGCTCAATCCGTTTCTGTATATGATATAATTGTATATATTTAATATAAAAATCATTCAGTTTTCATTATAGATAACCTTTTTGAGTCTCGGTTACTCTTCTAACATTAGATTAAGTATCACTAGAGTAATATTCTAATTTGTAATAAAAGGACCTCTTACGCAAGATCCTTAAGGTTCTAAATCTATGATATATTATATATACTCATGCATTATATGTGCAGATATATATATATATGTTACTACTTACTCGTAGCAGATATTATAACTTAAGTGATTTGGATATATATTTAATATATAGTATATATATAGCTAAGATATTTATTTAATTTTAATACTCAGGTGAATACGTTATGCATAGTAGACTAATAGATTATTTTCTAGTAATTCCACATTATATTTAAATCTTACACAGTTGCTATTTTCTCTCCATTCAAAATTTCGCTTCTTTATCAAAAGAGATAAGGATATTCGATATAATCACTATCGTATAAAGATAGATATATAGATCTTATTTTACCAAATAATGGTATATAACTTAAGATATATCGTATATATATATATATAGTATATATATATATATAGTATATAAGATTTATATAATATATATATACATGTTATGTATATATATATATTATACGTGATATAGTATAAGATATATATATATATATAGTGATATATATATAGTAGTTTGATGTCACTTTGGTAGAAGTCGTTTTTTAATGAAATACTCAATATTTGGATATTTATTATATACGTAATAAATCGTAAAAGTGCAATTGATTATATATATATATTTCATAAATAGTATATAGATATACTCATATTATATTAATTAAATAAATACTCATTTAAATATATATATACTGAATCTTCTAATATATATTCATTCAATTTTTCATATAGTATTATATATATATATATAAATATAATTATATATATATATATATATATGTTTATATAATAAAGATAGTCATTCAGTAATATGAACTAATCATTATTACGTAATTAAACGTATCTACTACTAATTAATCATTCTATATATATATATATATGTTATAATAGTATTATAACTTATATATAGACACCATGATATATTAACTACTTTATAATATATTATATATATAATCCAGAAAGTGTTGGACTATGCAAGCGTAGTTATTCTTATTAGATAACCCATTTGATAAATGAAATAGTTATGCCGACTTTATATTTCTTCGCCTATGACCTGGTTTTCTTACAAGTCTTCTGTATAGCCTGCAAAGATTATGAATCCAATGTCTGCGAGTTTTGGTAGTCATGTAAGATTATTGGTTTACTGGTTGAGACTGAGATTGTGCACTCAGAGATGGAAACCGTTCTCACCATATAAACAACATATAGGACCATATTCTCTATTAACATCCGAACTGTAAAAACATTTCAAGGCTTAGATCGTTGTGAATCCGAAATCTTAGACTGCACATGCGCTTTACATCCAAATTATATAGTGAGTGTCGTTTGAATTAATTGAAAAATATTCGAAACGAGAATGACATGTCTATTAAGGCAGTACGCAAAGGCACACTAGGCAAGAGAAGCACGATGAGGTATTGTCAAAGAACAGGTGAACTACAACTTTTCGATCGTGGCAATCGTAAGCTTTTGCTTGTTCTATTTTGTGGACGCACCAACTCGAGAAGATTTTTTTTCGCGCTCGTATAAAGAACCTATGCAACACCGTTTAGATTTTTCTATATATACAAAATATCACAACTCTCTACAAAGAATCCAGAACTAGTCTTTGCTTCCAACTTTTTTAGAATTATGAAGATGAGGAGAGTAAGTAGTTAGAATAAGTAATCTCTATGGTAAACAGAGCAAGCTGAGTAAGTTGAACTGCAGCATTACACAATTAGCCTTGGTTTAAAATAGGTAATAGAAAGCATAACAGATAACAGATATTACTTACCTATCGAACCAGAGTGAATATGTTATTCACTACACACCGGTCTCATATAAGCGCACTATTGGTTACCACCATAATTGAGGGCAACGTATGAATGTTTAGTGAAGGTGAAGAGAAGATCGTTAAAGTGTATTGCTGGGTCCAATTTGACTACGAATATAAGGAAGCAAACCAAAGGTGCAGCCTCTGAGTTAAGCTATTTGAAGGTTTGTACTATATCCAACTGAACGGCATATGAGCTGTATTATGAACAAAAAATAATTTGGCAGATTACTCTTTCTTTCCACGAGTGCTCCTTAACGGAGAGGTTTTCGCTTTGGGATTATCTGAGTTATCAGCTGCAACTTTTTCGACCAAGGGGTGACTAACTTCCATATGTTGTAATTCTTATCTAGGTATATCCTTAAAGTCTCATAGTCAGTTATTTGCTGTAAAACCCTCCACTGATCCCACTGCTAGTTTGTGCATTAAAGATAGGACTAAACTCGTCTTAACCCAATTTCTGATATTGACACCAATCTTAAGTATCATACCCCTAAATCTCTTCTAAGTGGAAGTTAGTTATATACTATATCTCTAGACTCTTTCCTTGCTCAGGAGGTAAGATATTGTCCCACACGGAAACCACGTCGGAGCAAATGGAATATTTTAAACCTTATCAGGGCAAAAGGAAGTTTGGTCTCTTACAGATTTCTTTTTAATCGTAGACAATCACTTAGTGAAGAGATAAGTCTTAAAACAGCAACACAGCTACTTTTGATAGAAACACCAACTTAGTCCGTTCTTAAAACTAATTTTAATAACGAACGTCGCTCACACCTCTCTATTGTCTACAATCCGTGAGTTGATAGAAGACTGAATTACACTTTCCTCTTTTCTTAGGATGTAAAAAGAAAATAATCTTAAAACTCGTTATTCGGAATGACCGCACAATAGTAGTTCTAGAGACTTTCGGCCTGCGGCAGAGGAGATAAGAAAAAACATTAGATTGAGTTAAATGCGGCATGCAGTTGCGCTTGCAACTGGAAAAGAGATATTGTCCGACTACAGAGACTCTTTCTTTTTTTTTAATGGAGTCACGTATCTTGTGATTTGATTGACCTTTACAGGTTAGTATGCTAACGTTATAACACCATTACGACCCATAGTATTAATTAGGCTTACCAGCCTTACACAATAATTCAATTAAAAAAAATTGAATACTCAAACAATATTTGAATGATGATGCTATAACCGGCACAGCAATTTATTATTTCCTTCTGAGTCATAAACTTTATAAATGTTATCTCTCAAATCATTCTACGGAACAGGTCTACACGCTAATACGTTTTTTATTGTTATATTTGTCTGCTACGCGCCGATACGTAGTGGTACGTCACAAGCTGCAGAACTAAAGTCGAGCTTAGAGACTCGTTTGCTATTATCGATTTATCAGAATAAATACCTATAATTACCAAACTCTTTTTAGTATCTAATGTGAGATATCGACTCTTATCTATTACTGAAATGTAGAAATCTAATATCTTAATTTCATTAGCTTATAAGATTTACGACTAATCTAACAATAGAGTATAGATCTGTATGCTATTTATATAGTAAATACGTATGATAATACGTATAATGAATCAATCTAGTATATAATATATAGAATTCAATCTAGATAAATAGACTACTATTTAATAAATGCTCAAGTGTCACTACCTCCAATTATAAGTTAATCATATTATTTAATCTTGTATTAAGCATATTTTCTTCCAATATATTATCTATTTTATATTAGTATAATATATTAGTAATATAGCTATATATAATGTATATATACCTATATAGTATATATAGTATAGTATAATATATATAATATAAGATTTTATAGAAGTATACTATGAGCTTGAAATTATATTATATATACATGTAATTTCACCTAAGTTGCCTACTTATATATTAGTTCTACTAATATTATAATATATATTATTGATAGATATATATAATACGAAGAGCATAAATAAAAAGTGAGAAGTAGCTGATAACGTTTATTTCTCTAAATCAACTCTTTTCAGGTCAATTGTACCTTTAATAGCAGGATATTTCCGGCCGACTATGTAAATTTTCAAAAATATCTTATTATACGCATGGTATCTGTGAAGTTGTATTTTGTTTTTACTCCGAACCCTATACCTCTCATACAGTTATGATGATCAATCGACCTAGCACTAACATCGAGGCGCGCTTTGCTACTCCCACGAGTCGGCGCAAATTATTTACTCATTTATAGGCTATTATCATATGCTAACAACAACTTTCCATTTGCGGCTATTTGATTAGATTATATATAATTAATATAATAGGTACAACGATCTACTAAGAAACAGATTAATATATTTTATCCAAAATAAATAATCTCTTGTATATTAATCTATATATGATCTCATAATTAATGAAGATTTATACTGCTAAAATACTCTATCAAATCAATTTATGAGAATACTACATACATAATTTACTTATATATATTACATATTCTATCTAGAGTCTATTATACTGCATTTATTTTCACTATACTTTAAAGAATGAACTAAGCTAGATATTATATATATATATATATATACTATCACACTCTTTTTACGAGGACTTACATGCTTATGTATTACATAATGTTTTTCTTGCGAATGTGGGAAAATAATTTTCATTCTAATGATAATATATTAAAATGATCTTAAACTTTTTATCAATTTCTTATTATATATTATTAATATATCTGAAAGAAGATATTCTTATCTTTTCGTTCATGAAATGGCACGAGACTCACATAGTTATATTCCTCCTCCCAATATCCTCCATTTTGATCTAAGCTCTTCCTCCAACTCTGACAACATATTTATGACTAACAGCATATAAGTACGTACGGTATTGTATTCTAAAGAGCTGAGCATTGAATATTAAAATCATATATATAAGTATGAAATATACGCAAATAATCGTTTAATAAGTATAGTACATATAAAAATATTATTTATAAATCATTTATATATATTATATATATATAGATATATATATATATATATATATAATATATAATAAATATATTATATATATTACATAGAAAATCCAATTACTATATAAGTATATATATAGTATTTAATTAAAAAATAACGCAAAATGTATTATATAACTATATAAAAAAACAAATTATAAATCTCACTCATATACGCTCT
>JABUQX010059453.1:37500-46204 GCA_015478945.1 Trachelipus rathkii | reverse complement strand
ATGATGCTTGTTTTAACATCATAATCGTTGGGGACTTGAAAGCATTAGGAGGTTGTGCTCCGTTTAAAAAGTGTTCTATTTTCATTAAGTGAACAATATGCAGCGTCTTAACAGATATACCCCTATACAAAAGATTATACAAAGGGTAATCAAGATCCCAGGGTGTGGGGTTTCAATCTTATATAAAAGAAACCCCGATGGTTCTGATTTTTTCACATGTATTAATCAATCTGTATACCGCAGTAACAAACGTATTTTTATGAGTACAGATGAACTACTCTGTATATGTCGTCATGCTGCAGAATGGGTTAAGGAGTACTCTGACTCTACCAACGTTTTAGTAGAATCACCGGAAACGATTATTGCTAGAAGAGGATGTCATAAAGTTAGTCATCTTACTATCTCTTTTTCTAAGGGTATAATTTCACAACACCGATTGGAGGTTCGAGTATGGAAGATGTGTAATGACACAGGTGTATTTAAACCTACGGCACGTAGAATCTATATTTCTGGATTAAAACCGATAAAATATCTGTCGGAGGTTTGTAGGATGGTAATAACGCAAACTAAGAAATCGGAAATGCTGTCTGATTATGTAACTGTTGCGCATTACATGTTGTATCAGGAATATTGCTCCTTCAAGAAAACGCTGGTTGATGATTCTGAGACTATCATTGAACGCTTCTTAAATTCTATAGAGGTACAGAAACTCATCTATCTATTTAGAAAACAATGGAATGAAAGTGCTTACCACACGGATCTATCGAGTAAACATATTTTAGTGTCTGAACGTGAACTTTTAACATATGTACTCAATGATGGTATCGATGAAGTGAAAAAATATATTAGATATAACGACGAAAATGATTGGTTTTCAATGTAAAGATTTAGCGTTTTTAGATCTTAAGCCTATGTAAAAACTATATGTATGTGATGAACATTGATTATTATTATTATTATTATTGTTTTTGTTTTGTTTTTTGTTTTGGATAAGCTCATTTCATGTCAATTTGACTGTATAGATCTCCTTTGTATACATATATTACCATAGTGAACCTGTTTATTGTTATTGTTGTTGTTTTTGTCTAACGAGAATATATACCTTTTGAACTGATATGGTTCGTTCGTGCATTGTATTCTTGTTTACTTTCTTCTGATTGGCTGAAAGAAAGAATCTCATTACCTATAAGGGTTGTTTACGCATACGATTTCCGTCAGTAGTCCATTTTTTCACTGTACTGGCACGATGACATCTCCTCGCATCTCTACATCTGTTGCTGATATCTTCACGAGGAGCTTCGTTATTCCCAATGATGTGTCATTTATATTTAAGCGTAAACCAAATGGTAGTCGCTACGTTGCTTGTATTTCTGCCAAAGGGTCAAATAATAGACCTTTATTCGTTTGTGCTGATGGGTTCATCAAGATTATCGACATCGCTGCTGCATGGGTAGAGGATAAGTGTTTGTTATCCGAGAGATCAGCGTTTAGTGAAATATCTAACTGGGATGACAACATAAGTGGTTCTAATAGAATAGACGTGGTGTTCTCGTCGTGTGACAATATTGAAACCCTTGAGGTACGCCAATATTGGAAACCCATCGATTGTGTGACCTTCTAATCGCCACATTGTATAGGTTTCACAGTGTCGAACACCTGAAAACTATTACAGGCGTTTGCTTAAATAAAAAACGATTAACCATCACATCTTAACGATGTTAACATACTTGAGGACATAATACATATAGCACATGGTGTAATCTATGATATTTACACCGAAACATGTGGTTTCCCGTATAATGCTGTATACAGGAATGCTTTAATAACTATCAGCTTGGATGAGTTTACTTCTCTCTTGTATGAGAGAATGAGTGCTGTTGAATCGATATATGCCGAAAAATGGTTTAGTGTTGCTGAAGATATTTATACTTACATTCTTTCAAAGGGTATTGAATCTTTAGAGAGATATATAGAACGTATCCAACTTGAATCCTATGTTCGCTGATCAGATGAATTAATATATTTAAAATAAACTTATATTTTTATGTATTTATATGTTTTTTATTGTCTTTATATAACACTCTTTCAATGAAAATTATATGTTATAAAAATGAAAACTTGTTTTAGTCCCTCTTTTGTTCGAATTATTGAACTACATTGATGATGGATTTGTGTTTATTCGTCGTGGTTGTTGTTGTGTTAAGTCTGTTATGTCATAGTTTAGCTATACAGAAGGTTTAACTTACTTTGTTTGTCTTTATCCGTTAGGTATTATGCTGGTTAGGTAAGGTTATGCTAAAATTTTTTTTTTTTATTGTTAAAGTTACGATGTTAATGTAAAATTAACCTTGTTATGTTGAGATATGTTTGATAAAGTGGGCAATGGCTTATGTTTTGGGGGATGTTATGTAGTTACTTTACTGGTCGCTAAGATGTGGAAACTTTGTTAACATTAACAGTTTATTCTGTTTAGAGTGACTAACGTTCTCGTTGAGCGGTTATATTCATAGTTTCAAATTATACTAAGTAAGCTTTATTAATGTGAAAACTTTTGTTTACGTCAACATATATTGGTTGATGTTTGTATAAAGAACTTGATTTTATGTTATTTTTATCCAAAATGATTACTCAAAAAGTGACCTTAATCAATAGATCATAGATCAATAGATCAATAATGGTTAGGAAGGTGACAGGAAGGTAGATGGATGGTGTTTTGATTTAGTGATTTACTGATTTAGGGTATGTAAAACATGAAAATTTTAGTAAAAAATTTGACCTTAATCAATAGATCAATAGATCAATAGATCAATAGATCAATAGACAAATAATCATGATCATGATGGGACAGAGGGTAGGTAGGATGGCTTTGCATTTAGTGATTTACTGATTAGGGTTATGTAAAACATGACAAATTAGTAAAAAATTTGACCTTAATCAATAGATCAATACGATCAATAGATCAATAGATCAATTAGATCAAAGAATCACAACTGGTCAGGAGGCGTGACAGGAAGTAGATGCGATGGTTGTTTGTTGTTAGTGATTACTGCTTTAGGGTATGTATAAACGTTACAATTTTAGTAAAAAAATATGAGAACTTAATCAATAGATCAATAGATCAATAGATCATAGATCAATGGATCACAGTGATGGACAGAATATGCAGGTTGGGTTAGCTTGGATTTAGTGATTTACTGCTTTAGGGTATGTAAAACATGGCAATTTTAGTAAAAAAATTTGACTTGAATCATAGATCAATAGATCAAATAGATCATAGGATCAATGGAATCACAGTATGGACTAGTATTGCAGGTTGGTGGCCTTTGATTTAGGGATTTACTGTTTAGGGTATGTAAAAACCCAAAATTTGTAAGTTATAAACAAAAAAGAATAAGAATTTTTATTTTTATTTATTTATTTATTTGTTATTTATTTTTTTTCTCAAAAACTACAATAGCTATATTTTCGAAATCTACAGATCCAATAACATATATAAAGACACCTACATTGTTGTTATACGACTGTTTATTAACTCGGCACCGCAGTGGCTCCAGCACCGGTGCCGGAGCCAACTCATCAGATTCACATACCAAGTCTTTCTAGAAACTCAACTCTGAATCCTCTCACCAAATTTCAGCTTTCTAACGTCAATATTTAATGTTTGAAGGGGGTGGGGTCCTTCGGGGGACCCACGCAGGCGTAACTTCGTATACAAAGAGGTTACCTCATCATCTAACCACTCTCCAAATTTTAACACGATACGATAAGTTCGGAGTCGGAGGCGGGCTGGCTCTCAACGTCGGAGTCGGAACCGGATGCGAAGGCGCAGCCACGGCGGAACGCAACGTCGGAATGCGTAAAAAACGATCCCTTACAGGGATCGTTTTTCGACTCAGATTCGATTTCCTTCGGAAATGAATCTTCGACGTAATAATAATAATAAATGTGTATGTGTATGCGCACGCACGCGCTCGCGCGCTGACGTAATCTCGGTGCGCCGAGATTACGTCATCACGCTCGATCTCAACTCTCGTTTAGGCTTAACGCCAATCTCGGCGTGTTGGAAGACCAAAGGGTATAAACGAGGGCTAGCGGCTACGCTTCGGGGGTTGACCGCCCCCCTAGGCACATCCTACAGACTTGAAAATTACACGGATTCGTGCCTTATCCCATATATAGATTATATTCCAAGTTTCAGACCTATATCTCTTTTCCTTCATATCGAAAAGGCTGCTAGATACCAAACGCTGCCAATACTACTATATATATATATAAAGTTAAATAAATTCTACTTTTCTGACTTCACAGCTTTTTGACATTCTAAACATATTTTTTGACATAAAAGTGTTAACAATTTTTCCTCAATATGATTTTAATTTTACCCTTAATTTTTTAGTTTTCATTTTGGAACAGAAATTTGTGACTTCAAACAAACTTGAACCGTATTATATATTATATAAGATATATATATATATATAATATATATATATATATATAATATATATATATATATATATATATATATAGTAGTTAATATATATATATATATATATATATATATATATATATATATATATATATATATATATATATAATATATATAATGAAAGAGAGAGGGAGGGTGCCTACCTATTATATGCGAATGATTTTGTTTCGTGCGGCGAATCTGAAGAGAGAGTTTGAAAGGATTGGTAGAGAAATTTGGCAGGGTGGGTAAAAGGAGGGGTTTGAAAGTAAACGTAGATAAGAGTAATATTATATGGTTGTGAGTGAGAACAATCCTTGGTGTGAAGTTATATTAGATGGTGAGCAGCTGAAACAAGTGTCTGAGTTGAAATATTTAGGAGTTGGATGAAAAGGGAATGAATGATGCAGAGTGTAGTAGAAAATTTGTGAATAGCAGAAAGGTGGCTTGTGCAATTAAATCTTTGGTGGATGTAAAAGGACTAAGTCTTGAGTGCGCTAGGATCTTACAGGTCGATATGTTGTTACCTGTGTAATGATATATAGTGAGACTTTGTGTCTAGAATAAAAGTATAGATCAACCCAGTATCACATAGATTAGTTCAGACACTCTTTACCATGTACCACATTTTCGACTATGGGCATGTCAGGTGTGAGAAGAATTGATTAAATGAGGAATGAACTTGCTAGAGAGTTGTGTGGTGTTAAGAAAGGGATAAATGAGAGGATAAGTGAAAGTACGTTGCGATTGTTTGGTCATGTGGAAAGGATGGATGATAGTCGGTTGGTGAAGCTGATGAATAGTGGTGAGTGTGTGGGAATCGACGCGGCGAGGCACCAAAAAAAAGTGGATTGAATCAGCTTTAAAGGATGCCTGGAGGAGAAAATGTTGGTTGGTGGCAGAGGGCGAAAGAAAGTGCATATATAAAGAGTGTTTAAAAAGCAAAAAATTTATCATGGTATAATTTTTATAATTTATAATTTTCATTTTATGTTTATTATACAATTATCTCTGTCATATAAAACAAAATAATTTTCCCATATTCTACAGACATGAACTACAATGACATTTTTTATATATAAATAATTATTATTTTAAAAGTTGATAAGACTGTTATCCTTTGCCACGAAAGTGTTATATATATTATCATGCCACGTTTAATAAAAAGAATAAAAGGAATAAAAATCCCATAAAACAAATCGTTAACCTTAAATAATTTAAAAAATAGCAAAGTTCGTCAAATGAAAGCCGAAAGATTGAAAAAGAAAAAAGAAAATCTCGAAACAGAAGAATACGGAGACGAACTACATCAACTACCTTTGAAGTGGAGGAACAGTACAAAAGATAATTAAACAACTCTTACCCTATATAATTGGTGAACCCGGAAAGAAGAACACCCTCTAAAAGATGCCTTCAGACAACTAACAACAGTAAAGACGGGAACAACAGTCACACCGTTAATCCCAGGCCTACCAACCACAGTTTAACATTTTTTGGGTGAGGTAAATGCTAAAATCCTTAACAAACCAATTGTGACCGTACGTATCAAATTTATTTACAAAAATTCATAAAACTTTTAATAGATATCGGTGGAATGGAATGAGCAACTTTACAAAGCATAATAAGTATGATCCTATGGCTCACTTACTTGCTCTCTCTCTAAATAATTTGAAAAATCATCAAGAAAAAAATTAGATTTGCCCTATTTCTTTTCATTTTAAATCGATTCTCGCATGAGGCATTCTCATTTCTTCAATAACAGGAGGCAGAAGTTCTGTTGTAAATTCCAAAATGTTTGAAAATGTTTCATCGATGTTTACTTGAAAATCTTTCAAAACAAACATCATATTTTCATTATGATTAAGAGTAGTTGTTGTCACTAATTTAAGTTGAGGTCATAAATAAACTTATAATAATTTTGCTTTTAGTTACAGATTTCAAAAGGTCTGAGTTTTTTGAAGTAGGATTAACATCTTGCTCCACTCAAGCTCCTCTATGGCTTCAACAAATGCATTAAAAACTTCTCTAGATCGTAACAATACATCGTAACTTTCCACCAACCTTGTTTTCGCCCATTTGTATGAGTTTTGTCCATTTTGTGTATGGAAAATCTTTCCTATTTTTTTCTATTAAAATAGTAATCCATCTTGGTAATCTAAAATAGTACCTAGTTGCATTCGCTGTGCCATAAAGTTTCTAATGTGTTGCAAATTTCACATGGACGTGAAAAGATATGAACATAAAACGCTGCTTCAAATTTTCGACATCTCAAACACCTCTAAAACTTTTCTTCATTGCTCCTGCGCCATCATACCGTTGTCCAATCAGAAAGTCACTATTTATTTCAGCGTTCATAGTATTGCCTCCGATAGAGATTCTCTTTTAATGATTTCAACAGTCACTTAACCCAATGGTTTTCAAACTTTTTAGGTTCAAGGCACCCATAGCTCATCAAGAATTATTCGCGGCACCCATGTATATATATATATTATATAATATATAGATATATATGGTCTATTAGATATGTACAATATTATAGAAAAATAGAAATTATATATATATATAGTATATATATAGTATATATATATATATATATTATATATATGATATATATTACGAGATATATATATATATATATATATATATATATATATATATATATATATATATATATATATATATATATATATATATATATATATATATATATATATATATATGGTCAGATTTTTTTAATGCTCACAGTATGTAGCTAGAGAACGGCAGATCCTACAGTAAAATAAATTATATATTTGGAATCAGTAATATATATATATAGATATATTATATATATATTATTTATTATATATATTATATAATTATATATTTATAATGATATATTATATATATATATATATATTATATATATATATATATATATATATATATATATACTATATATATATATTATATATATATATATATATATATATATATATATATTATAATTTATTATATATATATATATACTTATAATATATATATATAAAAAGATTACATACCTTGAAGCTGACTGGTAGTATTATGATAAGAAATGTGTTTTAGTGGGATGGATGTGCCTGATGTTCACTGCACATCTTTTCAAATCTGGGAATTAAACTGGAAACAGCCACCCTTATTTCCTGTTCTACATTTACTTTTGATCTATACTTGCTTTTTATGACAGCTACAGCTGAAAATCCGGCTTCGCACAAATATGATGTTGCAAATGGGATTAAAACTCGAAGAGCCAAACAGTCTTGCATCAGGATCTTTTTATTTTTCTTTTCCACAAGGCTCTATTTTTTTTAATGAAAGACAAAATTTTTTCGGCCAGCTTCAGAATATGCATTTTCACACCCTGTAGAGAGAGATTCAGCGTATTTAACTTTTTAAAGATATCACACAAGTATGCAAGCTTCACCAAAAAATCCTCATTTATGAACAGTTCTGCATGCTGATGTTTCTCTTCTTCAAGAAAAAGATATATTTCTTCGCGTAAATCAAATGTACGTTCCAGTACATTGCCTCGAGAGAGCCATCGCGATGGGCAATAATATAATAAAGCCGTGTACTCTGATCCCATGTCCTCACACAATTTTTTGAAAAACCTAGCTTTCATTGGTCGAGTTTTAATAAAATTTACGACATTTACTACGTACTCTAAAACCATATTGAGTGGAATACTCAAGTTCTTTGATGCGAGAGCTTCTTTGTGAATGATACAATGTGTCCACAATGAAAGTGGGGCTTTTTTACGAATAAGAGCTTGTAACCCACTGTAACGACCAGACATTGAACGGCCACCATCTGTACAAATACCAATGCATTTTGCCCACTCCAATTTATTATCATTCATAAATGAACCTAGGATCTCAAACAAGTCTTGAGCTTTTGTACTTGCATTAATACTTTTTACAAAAAAGATCTTCTATAATATCAATACCGTCTACGAGCCAAACATAGCAAATTAAATGCGCATCCTTATTATTATCCACTGCTTCATCTAATTGCAGCCCAAATTCATTTTCTTTTATTTTTTCAATTAACTGATCATTGAGATCTTCCGCCATATGTTGGATTCTTCGACTAATAGTGTTGTCAGACAAAGGAACCTTTGAAAGTGCTTTTCTCGCCGATTCACCAATCATAATGTTCGCTAAATCAACTGCAGCAGGTAGAATTAGCTCCTCTGCGATGGTGTGCGGTTTTTTACATTTC
>JABUQX010059453.1:0-27500 GCA_015478945.1 Trachelipus rathkii | reverse complement strand
TTTATTGATCTCTTATGTTTCTCATAATTCTCATGACTTGCAATGTATTTCATGCTGTTTCTAAAATCCACTAACTTACTATGTAATTTAAATCTTATAAGATTTTAACACAATTTTCTAGTTTCACGATCTCTTTCACAAGCTCTGCATGTAAAAAAAAAGGCGAAATTCATCAATGTCCAATAAGTTTGATACCTTAAACAAGCATGTCCTGTTTGATACATTTTTCCGTTCACGATCTCTTTCTAACAACCTCTTCATCTAAAAAAGCGCCACATTCATCAACCTCCAATAAAATTTGATACGTAAACAAGCATGTCCCCTGTTTTGATAACAATTTTTCTAAGTTTCACGTCTCTTCACAGCTCTTCATGTAAAAAAGGCCAAATTCATCAACCTCTAATAAGTTTGATTCCGTAAACAAGCATGTCCCTGTGTGATACTATTTTCCAGTTTCACGATCTCTTTAACAAGCTCTTCATCTAAAAAAGGCCAAATTCATCAACCTCCAATAAATTTGATACCGTAAACAAGCATGTCCCTGTTTGATACAATTTTCTAGTTTCACGATTCTCTTTTACAAGCTCTTCATCGTAAAAAAAAAAATTCGATCACCTCTAATAAGTTTGTTCGTAAACAAGTCTGTCCCTGTGTGATACAATTTAAAGGTTTCAGATCTCTTCATCACAGCTCTGCATCTAAAAAACGGCCAATTCATCAACGTCCAATAAGTATGCATACCGAAAACAAGCATGTTCCTGTTTTTGATAAGCAATTTTTCCAGTTTTCCACGATCTCTTTTCAAGCTCTGCATGTAAAAAAAAAAAGGCCGAAATCTCATCATGTCCCACAAGTTTGATACCGTAAAGCATGCATGTCCTGTTTGATATACAATTTTCGCCAGTTTCACGATCTCTCTTTTAACAAGCTCTTCATCTATAAACAGGCACATTCATCACCTCCAATAAATTTGATACCGTTAAAACAAGCAAATGTCCCTGTTTGAATTTACAATTTTCTAGTTTTCAACGATCTCTTTCCACAAGCTCTTCATGTAAAAAAAGGCGATTTTCAATAAACCTCTAATCAAGTTGATTCGTAAACAATGCATGTCCTGTGTGATACAATTTTCCAGTTTCGATCTCTTTACCAGCTCTTCAATACTAAAAAAAGGCCAAATTCATCAACCGTTCCAATTAAGTATGATACCGAAACAAGCAGTCCTTGTTTGATTACAATTTCCAGTTTTCAGACGATCTTTTCACAAGCTCTGCATGTAAAAAAGGCCAAATTCATCAACGTCCATAAGTTTCTGATAACCGTAAACAAGCATGTCCTGTTTTGGATAATTTTTCCAGTTTTCCGATCTCTTTCACAAGCTTTGCATGTAAAAAAGGCCAAATTCATCAACAGTCCAATAAGGTCTGATACCGTAACAAGCATGTCCTGTTTGATACCTTTTCCAGTTTCACGTCTCTTTCACAAGCTATTGCATATAAAAAGGCCAAATTCATCAGTCCAATAAGCTATGATCCGTAAACAAGCATGTCTGTTTGATCATTTTCCAGTTTCACGATCCTCTTTCAAATACAGCTCTGCATGTAAAAAAGGCCATAATTCCATCAACGTCCAATAGTTTTGATACCGTAAACAGCAATGTCCTGTTTGATATAAATTTTCCAAGTTCACGATCTCTTTTTCACAAGCTTTGCCATGTAAAAAAGGCCAATTCATTCAACGTCCATAGTTGATACCTGTAACAAGCATGTCCTGTTTGATACAATTTTCCCAGTTTCACGGTCTCTTCACAAGCTCTGCCATATAAAAAAAGGCCCAATTTCCTGCAACGTCCAATAAATTTGAACCGTAAAGAAAGCATGTCCATGTTTGATACACAGAAAGACAGGGAAAGGGTTGATGTTACCTATTTAACTAAAGGTTTGAAAGTTTTTCTCTTTAATATTTTACCTTCCAAAATATTTTAAATTTTAATTTTATTTTGGTCACAAAACACGAAAGAAATAATGTCCAATTAGATCTATTTTTGGAAATTCCTCTATGCATTCCTTAAAAAAAGCATGTTACATCCTATTTATAATTCATCAATTTACAACAGCAAGAATAATTTTAAAAGGAACTTAAAATAATTCCGCAAGGAATTTTCATTCTCTATTTGATAATTTATAAATTATTTAATAGAAATATATATTTATATATATATATATATATATATTATATTATATATTATAATATATTATATATATATATATATTATATATATATATATATAATATATATATATATATATATATATATGTAAATATATATATATATATATATATAATATCATATATATATATAATATATAATTATATATAATAGTTATATATATATATTATTATATATATATAATATATATATATATATATATATATATTTATATATATAAAATATACAAAAGGTTGCAACCTGCATCAGTAAAGTTAAAAAAACCCTAAACGTATTTTCACCATACTTGGATTCGATCCTGGACCACTTGCAGATGAGCCGTGCAAGCGTTTAGCCGCTGCGCACGATGGCTAAAAGAAGAACTGGACAATACTTTCTCAATGATGAATGATAAATTCATTAACCATTTGGATGCAGAATATGCCAAGCTCTTCGTCACACTCGGGCGTAGGATCAAACAGGGTACCCGCGCATGGTGAGGGATCTAAAACGGGGCGTAGTAAGTAATACACAAAGCTGCAACCTGCAATCAGTTGTAATATATATATATTATATATATTATAATTTATATGAATTTTTAAGTTTATTATATATCTATGTTTTATATATATATATTTTAATTACTATATATGTATATATTATATTTAATATATATATATATATGCATATATATATATGCGGCCGGGTTTTTTAAAAGTTTTGAGAAAACGTGTTTTTTTATTAATAATAAAAAACGAACCACAGAAAACGCTTTTTCGTTTTTTTTTTATGAAAACTTCATTTCTGGACGGAATTTGATGGATCAAACGCCATAAGAGTGAACAAGCCCAATTATTTCCATATCTGCGATGAAATTTAAAATCGATTTAGTAGAAAAAGTATAGTAGAGTTGGCCGACGCACCAGGTGCGGTGCGGTGCGGTGCGGTGCGGTGCGGTGCGGTGCGGTGCTGTGAGTGGTGCGCTCGTTTTGGTGCGGTGCGGTGCGGTGCGACATACAAATTCAGTGTACCGGTGCGGTGCAATTTTTAAAATATAGAGGTATGGGGTGCGGTGCGGTGCTGTGCGTGGTGCGGAGCGCAGTGCGCATTGAAACATAGAGGTCCAGTGCGGTGCGGTGCGGTGCTGTGCGGTGTGGTGCGCAAAATTCCGGTGCTCGGCCAACCCTAAAGTATAGTCATCCTCATTTCCGACTTTTTTAAAAAATAAAAAAAAAAAAGAATCATTTAGGAATAAAAAAATAAAAAAAATTCTTCCAGTTCGTGATAAATCATACACCAAAAGAAAGATCTGGCACAACCATTTTAAATTTGCGATAAAAATTAAAATTAATTTAGTAGAAAATAATAAAGATAATGAAAATAATGAAAAAATTGTTAAACCAAGCTTGTAAAACAAACAAACAGCAAAAAACAAAAAAATTTCTTTTGCCGATAAAAACTTTTTTGCAACTATATTTATATATTATATATATTATAAATTCTTAAAAATCTATTTATATATATAATATTTTTATATTATATATATATATATATATATAGTGCCGGATTAAGAGCCTGCTGGCTCTAAGACGCACTTTGAAAAAGGGTCTGAAAATACACATAAAATATTCACTCAATCCCTCACTAATACCAATTGCTTTCATATTTTAACGTTAATTTGTAATGTATTAACTGTTTATCAGATGAATTGAAAATTATTGTGTATACAACTTTATTAATCTAATACTTTTACAATGTACATTTCAACTTTATGCGCTTTTACAACTGCAAATTCATCAATTAGTTGGGTTTTTTTTTCAATTTTACGCAGTAAATCACTTATTATTAGTATTCCAAATCGTTGCTGGTCCATCTTTGATCGTTTCATGTCTTTAATTCTTTTCAGTTGAGGTAAAGGAACGTTACCACCTGACAATTTGTAGCCATTAAATGATAGGTAAATTCGCATTGCTAATTCGTGTTTGGAAAAGCTGAAGAGACACCGGCGGTGTGGAGCATTGTAAACATTTTCTGGGCATTTCCAACTGATGCTATTTCATCGTCATCGCGTATCTGTTGATTCCACTCTTTATAGCAGCATGTAGATTGACAAAATTCTGAAGGAAGTTCTGAACTAAGGTCCTTTGAACAAACAACAACAATTCTTGTAGTAGAAGCATCGATATCTTCATTCAGACATAGATTCATATGAGTCAAACCACCAACCTCTGCAGCATTGTAAGAATATATGCCTCATACGGTTTCTGCAGTGCACCTTTTTTACTTGATCGTGATGCAATGCCATAAAAAGGTTTTTGATTTTAAATTTTTTCCTGGCCAGAATCCCTTGCAGAATATCTGTAGCATCTCCTTCCTCACTAAAATTCCTCTTACGTTTAGGCACTCGCCGACAATTTGATTTGTATATGCTGCTGCAACTGAGTGCACTTGCCTGTTGCTCATAATAGTCAAACTTCTCTCGGCATTCATCTACGAATTTATCCAAGTTGTTCAGCAAACGAACAACTGGTGTTAATTCGATGGTCAAGCCTTGCAGCAATTTACTACAGCAGTTGAAACGTTGCAACGCAACAATTCACAGCTGACAGTCCAATTAAATTTAGAGAGTGACCTGCTCAAGGAATATAATCCTCTGGACTGCTTTTGTTTTCCAAGATTTGCTGCATGACATTTTATTTACCAGACATGTTACTGGCATTATCGTAAGTCTTCTCACGGCCATTTTCAAAATTGATTCCCTGATCCAGTAAGTATTGAAGGAGAGTGTCAGCTAGATTCTTTCCTGTGTGATTAGAGATAGGTATGGATGTTAGAAAATGCTTCACAGGCTGATGGTGCACCATATTGCCGTAGCGAAGAATGCTGGTTAACTGGTCAGAATATGTAATATCTGGAGTAGAGCCCACACAAACTTAGAAATATCATGACTTGGCAATCTCATCCTTGATGACACTGAGAACTCGTTTCCCATCAATAGTATTACTGTAACTTCTTCGCAAAATGTTTTTGACAGGTAAGAGGTGTGATCACGTCCGCGGTTTGCACGAGTACGAATATGTTGGGACAAAAAAGGATCAATCTGCAGAAGGAGCTCTAACCCAAATAATTGCAATTATCTTTACATCCAGCAATTTCATTACTATCTCGAAGAGCCAGCCTTCTCTCACAGAGAAAAATAATTGTTTAACACAGCGCAAACGTCTTTTTGCCAGTAGTTTGGTGTGCTTTGCAGATGTTTAATGTAAATTGCTCATCAACTCCCCAGCCAGCAACCACTGCGCTACATATATATATATATATATTAGTTATAATATATATATATAATATTATTATATATTATTATAGTATATTAGGTATTTTGAATTATATTATATATTATATTATTAATATATATATATTATATATATATAGTATTATATTAATTTAATTTGTAGATATTTATTATATATAATATATATAATATATATATATATATATTATAATATAAGGATAAGTTTAAAATATGTAGGTATAGGTAGATAATTAATGGGAGCTGGAAAAGTCAAAGTATACCGACTCATCTTGAAGTAGTGGGAATACAAGGCATTAGGGTTGATCATTCATACAGGCGTGTATAGTCTGATTAGGAATCGACGCGATGTTTAATTCACTCAAGCGCGTATGCTGATATAGAAACACGTGAGTTAGAATGAGTAAGAAATAAAGTGATGACCATATTTTTCTCTATTGGTCATTCTCTCAATTGAATTTTATAGTGAATTTACAGTGTTGACGTGGGTCACGATATGGCGAAACAATTGTTACCTCGTTACAATTATTATTATTTTAATTTTATATGGTGAGTGCGCGATAATAGTAGAGAAAGTAGGAAACAAATCCTGAATGGCGTCTGAGATAAAAGCGCGAGATTCAGATTTAGTTGGAACGGCGTAGACTCCTCAGGACTTATTGGCGCTGGATATGAAGGAGCTCAGCTTCGACTGTCCTCGCAGATTAAGTAACCCACAGACATGGGAAGTCCGTGATCTTGTTCTCTGTCTCTCTTTCATGCTCTCTACAATCAGCTCTCTCACGATCTCAGTCTTATTAATAACTCATCATAGAAGTTTTAATATTTATGAATATTAATTAATATATTTAAATATCATTAACATAATAAAATTTTGTAGTTAATGTAGAACTTTTAATTTTAATATATCATAATTTCATATTTATTTATTTGTAATTATTTTTATATATCATCATAAGTTTGGGAGGCTCGTGGGGCTTCATACGCTTCCAATAGTGTCGCTAGTATTGTTCGCTGACGACTGTACGCTTAGTGGGCAGTTGTAGTAGTGTAGTTGAGTGTCAGTGAGTGAAGATAAGTGATAGTGCCAAAGATGAGGTAAAGGTAGTATCTAGGATTGTTAGGTGAGAGTTAACTAATGTGTATGAGCTTTTGCTAGGTAGATCGATGTGTAGTTGATTTCTTTTATTTCTGTGTTGTGAATAACAACACTCTCAATGTGCCACCACGTCACGGAGCGAGGGGCCTTTTCAAGGAGGGACAGGAAATAAAATACTAGGAAAGATATTGGAATAGAATAAATAAATTAAAATTAGCTATCTTTGCTTAGTGGGTGCTTCTGAGTCAGCTGTTAGACGTTGCTTTGTTCTTTAACACCCACAGGGTCCCCCAAGGTAGTTACTCTCTCACAAACACCCACACTTAAAAATAATTGACCTAGTGAGTCTCTTCGAACATCGAGAATAGCATCTGTGGAAATTATAACAAACTTAATTGAGAAGTGTCTTTAACCTTTTAATTCTTCTGCTGGTAGCGCACTGTCGATTTTTATCGTTTCTGAGATGTCTCTCTTTTAGTTTCATACATATCGATAGGATAATAAATGCTATATAGTATAGAACGAACTGTCTCAAGTTAAAGGCAGGCGGCTCGAGTTTACTTTTGAATAGCTGAGTGTTTGGTTCGATCTAGCTCTGTGTTTGCACTTCCGGTTGGTGGCTCTCGAGAATTATAAGATGAAATATAAATTCTTGAGGTAGTCTCATTGCCGTTGACTACGAAAGTTGAGAAATAAACGAATAAATCGTATTTTAAACATAATATCAATTCTCGAGCATCGTTAGTTTCCTCTATTTAAAAGGGTTCATGTGAGGATACGATACTAGGTACTCGAGATTCAAAATATTGGTTTTTATTGACTCATCTGTATTTACTTAAGGCAGGTGTAGTCGCTAGTATTTTATGCACACGCCAAGACAAGTGCAGAGATTTCTCAGCCATCCGCACAAAATAATATAAACAATATTGGATGTAGAGCTAAGAAACTCATTAGATATTAACAACCTTTTTAGTGTGATATCCTATGGATAGTGTAGTATATTAATACGGTACTGGTATAAAATTAATGAATACCTCAGATTTTGACCTAAAATTATTATGGGGTACCAGTACCCCAAATTACTGAAATATTTTTTCTAGTATGAGTGTATGATAACTATTATTGTATATTAATCAAGCCTTTTAGTTTGTATCTTATAGGTAGTTATACTCGGTGAGGTAAAATGACCGATTTGATCATCACATATAAATTATTGGGGGGATACCAAGCCTCCCAAATCTGATAAATATTATTCGTTAGTAAGTGTGAGATTGAATAAACTCGCGTATACAACTCACTTTCGTTGAGGATGTATACTTTATATTTTATTGTAATTCCGGGAGTAAAATGGAACTGTGTAGAAGTGCCCTATGAATTGGAGGTACTACACTCTCCAAAAATATTCATTGAAAAATAATTATTCCTGTTAAAAAATCAAATACGAATAATATTTTGAATTAATTACAGTCCATTTTATAGGTTATGATTATCTAGAATATGATATACCTGCGGTTAAAAATTAGATATACCGATGGGTAGACTCATAAATTTTGAGTAGTAAACGGCCCTCCTAAAATCTGTAATAAAATTATGAGTGTAGTGATTGATGAAATATAATCATCAGGTGTGTGATTTGTCGATAGCTCTGTGTGGTGTAAGTGATAGTTAGTGTGTCTAAGTAAATATGCTGCCGGGAATGGATCATGCTTTTGTAACATAACATAACACTGACACGATACGAGTACCCAAATATCCTAAGTGAAGTGGGATGCATAGCCTGCATGAATCTGCTCCGTGTGGGTGAATTATATGTTCAAATATCGTATGACGATTAGAAAGCATACTCTTGTATTACAGTACCATACATACAACAACCATCATACGTATACATCCACATAACATTAATCTCCTCTGAGAGGATATAATAGTTGTGCTCGTAGAACAAGAAACTTATATTATTTAGTGTGAGTTGTGCTATAAGTGTGACACTTCTCCCTAAAAATCTGTGTGATAATATATATAATCCGCTCGAAAACACGATATAGAAGAGACTCATGGATATATTATTACGCCATTTAATTTTGATAATATGTAATGCATATTGATTATTTAATTATTGGGTAATATTATCCTGACAACTTACGATCTATAATATAAACTTGCTGTGGTAAACTTTAATTATGCTGATGTGCTCTTACTTGAAACTTAAGAAAATATTTTAGGTGTTACTTGTTATAGTGATTAAGAAAGAAATCCTTTGCATATAACATCTTAATAACTCGTTAGGAAAATGAGGACGCACTAGTGTGAAGTGAGGGTAATTTAGTTGATTGGATAAAATAGTAATTAAAATTAATATATATTATAAAATAAAATAAGTTAGTATATAGATTTAAGTAGTAAATATTATACTTACACGTAGTTTTAATAGTGGATTTTAGTAGATATTGTGAAGCATAAGTAGATTTAACTCGTTGAAATTTTAATACATTGTAGCTCATAAGAAAGAAAAAATCACTTATAATTGCAACAACGAATCCAGTCAGCCTCTCTCCAGATCAGCTGACCTCAGTGTGGCTCTGAAGTTGTTATCTATTTGAATCTAATCATTGAGTAGATCTATAATTTCGATCAAGACATTCTTTACCGAGTCTTTGGCCTTACCTCTTTAACACTTCAATGATTTCCCATAATATAAACAGATTAAAAATCAAATTACGTAATATATGATTATATAAAATAAATATGTCAAAATTGATAAATAATACTACATATATGACATTCATTATACTGAATAATTAGTATTATATGTAGATTTCATGACAAAACTGAGATAGATTCTTGATAAAAACTGCGAATAAAAACTGTTTAATCGATTATACAAAGTTTCCACACTGAACCAACTCAGTGTATAAGATATATCGATAGCGTGGGAGTTAGGGATAGGTGCTAGATTCCACAATGAACTCTATATCCCATTCCACTACTAAAAACTCTTCTCACGTGATAGCTAATAATCTCGCGCGCATGTCTATATTTACTTATGTATACAAGAAGAAAATGTTTATTAGGTTACTCTCAAAGCAAATTTTACTTCTTTATACATGTTGATGTAAATATAAACTTTATGCAGAGATCTCTAAATTGGAGTATGCCTCTAATATTCGTATAACTCTCAAAAGTTTATATTCACATTATAATAAATAGCTAAATAGCATCAAGGAATAGAAAATATATTGTTACTACAACAAAAAGCCAACATAATCTAAGCAGAATAGACAGTGATCTAACAATTAAACGAAAGACCGCACTTAACACCTCAACGTAAAGTTAACTAATAATGAGTCATGCATAAATATACAGCAACCTATTTCATTAACTTTCAAGCATATCTCTATATATATATATACTAACTAATGTTTATAAAGTCACTCATTATAAATATACAATTGTTGATATAAATATATTTAACTAAAATTTATCACTCATAACAATGGTTAATTAATCAATACTGATTCCTAAACTAAATTATACTCTTAAACAATAATATAGGTATTTCCAATCAATAAAGCTATAACATGGCGTATATAACATGATAACTATGAATAATTAGATGATGTACAAAGACAGCCTATATCACACCTATTGAACCTCACATAGTCACAAACTGATAGGTATTAATTCTATATTGTTATTTATATATTACATATATTCATAACTAACAGTTAAATCTAAAATCCTAAAACCTGGCAATCTACCATAAAGATCGTAACTTATTACCACTTTGTCAAGAGTAATAATTTCTTTAAACATATAAATATAACAAGTGTGTGTTAATTAATTATTTAATTAATATCTAGTATTGATTTAGTTAACATAAATATATATATTTACCATAACCTTGTGATGTTAATATATAGTATTTTTCATACAATCTATGTATAAATAAAATATAGTCATTAAACGTTATACCATCATTTAATATGTCTTGGGCTAATTAATGAGACCCGACTAGAGGCACTACTTGTGCAGAATATATAAAGTATGTACAATTACAAAAAAAACGAAAAAAAATCTGAGTTTCTGACATAACGTTATAACTAATTAAGAACAAAGTTTATCCACATTAACCACCAGAAATAAAGTTTATCTAACTATATATACATACTAAACGTTACCTATTATTTATTACTTTTTCATGACATATCATATTAGACATATTATAACTGATTAATCTTATATACATTGACTAACATGATAAAGGATCTCACTATAAATAAATATAATTGATTTCATAACCTATTACCTTAACCTAATATTAAGTGATCATATTATGTAACGCTCAAAGACGATATTAAAGTGAGTAAGTTATTTTTTAGGCTTATCTCTTATTATACAACTCTCGCTCCTATCCTTATATCTCAGATAAAATACCATAACTCTCTAAACATAGAAAAAAATGTTTATTATGCTCTATATATACCATTTGTAATTTAAAGTGATGCAGATAACTATATATATAATATTATTATATTTGACCCTCAGGTCAGTGAGTAAATAAATATACAAGCTCAAATGTTAGCAGTCGCCAGAGTCTCACTCGTTTATCGAATTATAATGTATAAATTGACCACATCGTTGTGTAAATATTATAACGTAATACACCTCTATGTAGAATGATATCAACAACAAGGGTTATGAGAGATCGGTGGGAGATGTCTTGGATATATTCAGCTACATGTGAAAACTATCCTACTGAAGAAATAGTGTATAAAACAATCCCCAAATGTAATGAGATTTTTCTTTCAATCAACCAAATCAGAAGAAAGTAAACATAAGAATACGACGTTAGAATGAACCATATCTGTGTTCAAATAGGGTATTGTATATTCTCGTGTTAGACATAACATAATCTATAATAACATAGTACAAAAATTAAGTTCTCTATTTTATATATAAGAAACTTATCTTGTGTATATTGAAAATTAAACTTGGGGAAATTTATAGGATGGAAATATTAAATTTTACTAAATACATATAATGAAACTAAAGAATAATAATGATACAATTGACAAAATAACCTAATAACACCTTTAATAGGTCAACGAATAAACTACTATACTCAATTAATACAATAAAGTACCAGCTACAAGCGTACAAAAGAACTCGTAAACATATTCTACACTTTCTTTCATATGCATTATCTTCATATACATATACTCTAATAGTTAATTTTACATTAATATATTTGAATTTACGGTACACATTTTCAAGTTATCCTCAAATTCTTATATAATACATTATAGCACAATAATGTAGTTTCTATATTTAATTATATACTATTTTATAATATCGAATATATGCTAACCATAACAAGTGAGTATGTTCACTAATTATTAATAAAGCAACATAGCCATAATAATTAATACTCTCAAGGGAGTGAGACACTCAACCGTACAACGACGATACTCACTTATAGGCGACAAAGCTATAAGCATCCGCAGCGATACGTGTATAATATAGAATATAATTAACACCTGGTACATGTAACTAAACATTCACGCTACGATCAAGACGTCGTAGAAACAATAATGATAGTCCGCTTTAGCTCGACTTCATTCCTCTCTTATACAATTTCAGATACTCACGTGCAAATCCTCTGACTCTCGCAAGTCACGTCCGCACTGGGTCTTAGCTCCGTTCTTAAAAAAGATGCAGACAGTTTCACAGAGTTTTTAATATTAAAATACTTATATTAATTTCAAGACTGTTATCGTGCGTTTGGCAGTAGTGTGACATTTAGTAGTTGGTAGGGGGAAACCGAGCATCAAAACCCAGGATATTATATGAAAAATGAATAACTGTATATTATGGAACGCTGTCGGGGTTTAGGGACAAGCATAGTTTCAACACGAAACCCGTAGATGACCTTCCCTCTCAAATGTTCGTCTTACAACGAGAGATTCCATAGAAATCCTAAGGTCCATATTACCTTTCAAAAAGATTAGAGATATGAGCTACGCTAAACAAATGGATAAAAGTACTTCTCATTTTATATACACTCAGGCAAAAAATATCATCCCCACTCAAATACCTGTAAAATATTAAAGTGACTCATACAGCCACTAAGATGACTACAACGAGAGAGACGTGAGTGCACTATTCAATTATATCGTTAATGAATACAAATGTTACAACAAACATTTTCACATCTCATGCTGACGTGGGACAACGAATTTGATACCATTGATTAGAAAGAGTATGACTGGGTCATGGTACAGATCATATCTGGCTACTATCAAAGAAGCGTTCCATTGACTACTCTTATTTAACAGCGTCTCTATCCTCAAAGTCAATTATCTGCTCCTTTACCAGCTGATACACTCTTGTGACCACCCTAGTCCATCCTATTTCAGAAAGTACTTTTCGTGTATCACTCAATAAGACTCTAGCTCAGAAGAAAGTCTCTTATCGGAAAGTGCATCGAACTCCTAGCTCAGGTAGTCCTCACTATATGCGTAATTGGATCAAGTATCAGCTTCAAAGATTAGCTTATACCAATACTAAATTTTTAGAGTCATCATATAAAGCTAACAATAATATAGTAACTAAGAATATAATGTACAAATTGCAAACCTAACATACCTCATAATATAATATCATATAATATTATATCATAGTAATAATCATGGAAATATATCTACTACTATTATCAAAAGTGTATATAAAGTAGCTAAAGGTCATCATATTAATCGTAATATGTTCCCACTTTTTTATAACTAGCATCATCAGTAGCAACAAGTATAAGCTCAGTATATATTATTATAGTCGTTAACATAAATCCCTTTTATCAATAAATGATGACCTCAAATATATCTATATCAAAAGACTCATACTCAACATCTATTGATAAACTTAATAATGAATGTGGAACACTAATCTTATTCATTCAAATGGTCACTCGTTTACGAATATAACGATCATATTATAGACTATGATGAATAATTCATAGTACATTAGCAAAATTCTAGGCAAACCTAACATTACTCAAAAACTTAACCTAGCTCACGTTTCTAAACATCATCGTCAGTTAACACAGTAATATCTTACAAAAACTCCATCATTTCTCTAAAAAAATCAGTGTTGATTTTCACATTGTCATAGTAATATTTAACATTAACTACGTACCTAAACTTACGTGAATAATAAACAGTTTCTATATAAACTCATAAGAGTATCTAAGCTTAAACACATTACTCCTTCAATATAGAAAATAAAACCCAGTAGTGAATAGCGGCTCCCTTGAATATAGGAGTGTATAAATTACCTTGATCGTATAGTAATGCAGTTAGTGTAGTTACCCAGAAGAGAGGGTAATATATGATAAGCGGTGTATATATAGCTTCTGGAAGGGTGAAAGCCGTGCTTATATACACCCTACTATCGGGTAAGGTTGATACCCCTTTACTGCAGGATTTCACACCTTATTCAAGGGGGCGCAATTGCCCTCCTTGGTGAGTTTTCTCTATGTAATATATATAGGTAATAGTGTTGCTTTATATAGTATTATACTTCTATTAGTAGTTATATGAAATTTTATATTCGTAGGTTAGATAGTATTACGTGTATAGTATAATAATATATTTTGTCTATTAGTAAAACTCAAATTATCTGAAAATAACTACTCCTTCGGAGTAAGATATTACGTATCGTAATTTTGTAAGATATTACTGTGTATTAACGAAAATAAAAAAAGATGATGTGATTATAGTAAAACGTGAGCCTAGGTTAAGTTTTTGGTTTGTAATGTTAATGGTATAGTGTTTGCTCATCATCAAGAATTTTGCTAAATGTTCTTACGATTTATTCAATAGGTCAATAATGATAGTTATATATTCGAATAATAACTCATAAGTAGGAACACTTGATGAAGATAGTTGTACCATTCATTGTTACATAGATTTGATTGGGTGGTCTTTTGAGAGTAAGATATTATATTTTGGTCACTTTGTTAAGAGATAGATTATGTTATTGAGTAATTACTATGAGCATATTAGACCTGATAGAGATGAATATGTGACTATAGTGTGAAAAGTGGAACATATTCGATTATTTAGTTATAATGACCTAGTTAGCGTACTTTTACCTTTGATATAAGTAATGATGAATTTTTCATAGGATTGTTATAGCTGTAATTAATTATTTCATATCGCTGAATAGAATATGTATAGTGAGTTTGCATTTATATATTTAGTACATATATATATATCTTTGCTCAGGTTATGATATGTTAGACTTTTATTGATATTTAGCTAAATAATCTGTGTTGGTAATTGTGGCTATTAATTTCTTTGTCAGTGATAATATGATGAATTAGACAGTGATTTTTAATATGTCATAAATAATTTTGTGTGTTATAATACATACTCATGACTGTGGATTATAGATGTTAAATAAATTTTGTGACACACATAGTTTGATATGTATAAGTTATAAATATAATTGGTTAAACGTTATTAGGAAATGAAGTGGTAATAGCCCGTTTCTCACTCAGTGTTTATACAGATAATTTTAGATAATGATCTCACGATATTGAGTGTAAGGTATCATTTAACGGTACCTTTAAGGAGATGTTTTGAGATAGATGTCTGTATAGGAGAGTGTTTATGTAATTATATATTAAGATATAAATCTCTCTTTCGTACAAGTCTTATAGCGTGAAAAATGTCGTTAAATTTTAAGTTATTAGCGTTATGATAATATAATTTATTATATTTATCTTTTATATGTTAACCAAATTATAGGATAACTCTTTGAAGTTTGAATTAATAGTTATATATAATATTATATTCTCTCGATATAGATACAGTGTGGTCGCCTCGGAACTCTCTCAGATGGGAGAGTGTCGGAGTAATTATATAGATATCTGATCCGACCATACTTGTTGCTATTAGTCCTCCTCGCGCACTAGCATAACATTCCTTACAGTAGTCCTCTACGCACTTATTCTCGTGTGCGCTCTCTCGCATCCATGACTGTTATTATCCGTTAACGAGAGCGTCTATGACTAGAGAACTTCGTTCGTATAATAAAAGTAGCAGTGAAACGTGTGTGTCAATGTAAGAATTAACGTTAATATGTTAGAGACTCATCCACGTTTGGAAAAAAGTCATTGATAGCGTTTACGTTTGTACGTAATTGTTCATGATTACTTATTACATAGGTGTTAGTGTGGAAACTTTGTTATAATGTTAACAGTTAGTCCAGTGCTTAAAGTGTAGGTTAGATTCACGTACTAGATGGTACATTTATTTTTTTAGTAGTTATATTATGATGCATGTTTAGCTTTTATTAATGTTGAATAACTTTGTTATGTTAGCATATATTCGCATGTTGGTTAATATAAAAAGAACTCATTTTTGCTTTGTTTATAAGAATTGATACTTTATAAATTATGACGTAAATACAATAGTATTTAAATGTAAATAATTAATTATAGTTGTAATATTGTTAGTGATATAGTGCTGTGTGAAAAAGTAGTGAATAGAGTATACGTTATTAGTACTCGCTGTGTTAATATGGTTACCTTTTTAGTATTAATGTATAATATAGTAGTTTATATTAGGACATTAGGACATATATTATATCAGTGTCATTATGTTAACTATTATTAATTTATTATGTATATTAGTAGTGATGCTTAATTGTTAGCTATTATTAATTTGATGTTGGAAACCTAACATTAATGGTTACTTTAGAGATTGTATGTGACTGCCAGGAATATCGATATAAATCTCACAATAGAACATATTAATATGTACTATGTGTTTAATTAGTCTGTTATATGTTCACAAATAGATTTATAGATGGATCTCCTAATTTATCTTAGTATAATCATGGATTTTATGTGCTCTAATTAAAGTTATCTTATTCAGTATATCATATCGAGAGATAATTTAAAAATAGATAATTCATTTATAGTATAATATGAGTTTATCGTTTTCGTTTTCATTCACAATCTCATTATAGTTCATATACTAATTTTTATAGAAGTAGATATCAAAACATTTGCCATTACAGTTTCGTTTTATCTTATTTTCAGATTTTAAAGTGTTGAATTGATATGTGTGTTTCACTCACAGTTGAATGAAGTGCTCTGTGGAACACACTTGACTACCTCCAACTAATACTTGTAATCAGAGACTTGGTGAGTCTCTCTATATAGTATTTCATACTGTTTTGATCCGGGTGGGTGCCTTTTCGCTCTCCTCCACAACTCGATATATCGGATCCACCCGTGTCACCTGACTTTAAGTATTCGATAAAACGCGTGCCTCGGTCGGCGCATTAGTCGCGGGTATACCTGTTGGTTGTATGATCGTTTACCGTTTAGGTTTATAATAAAATACTCTAAATAAGATATTATATGTGTATCTACAATTTATGACAAAATGAATAGATATATATAAAGCATATAATAAAATAAGCATATCTTTATGTGAAAAATGTAATATTAGTATATGGAATATTATTCTCTGAAAGGCAAGGCTCTTAGAGATAATAATAATGATATAAAAAGTAATTCATTTCAAAACAAACTTACTTTATCGTCTTACTCATTAATAATTAATATAATAATAATAAGGTTAATATATATGATAAATGATGTTATCAATAGAAGTTGAAGGGGTGAAATTAAATTAATTTTTTTTATTTCTTATGATTAAATCATAATTTGAAAGATTATGTGAAGTCAATAGTGCGATATAGAATAACGTTAATATGTTACTGAATATAATTGAACTATGAGGAAATAAGTATTAAGAACACAACCTTTCAAAGCTGAAAGTGATAAAAAGTTATTTACGCTTTACTTGGGTGTTAATGTTTCTTATTTGCGTGGGAAAATATATCTTTCGTTCCCGTTAATAGTAATTAACCAGCTCTCGGTGATGATCGAAAGAGGTGCGCTTTATAGTGGTGATTAGATTGTCCTTATATATGTCGTTGTACTAATTATTTCCTAAGTCATTATAGATTCATATTATATATGCTTAGCTTTAATTTAATGTTGTGAGTAATACAATTGTAGTACGTAGGCTACTTTTCAGATGGTGCTGTTACATTGAATAATTGACACAAAGAGTTATAAGTGATTAAAATTTATTTTTAAATATTATAATTATCGCTTTAATGTATAATAATTATAACATTATTATTATAAGACTTGATTGTAATCATGTGTTGAATATAATTATACGGTTTTATTGGATTGTTATAATGTTATATAGTTAGTTTACTTATTACTGTGTGTATTAAGTTAGTATGTAAAAACTGCGGATAAATGTCTCTGATGTGTCATTCTTGATGTTTAAGGTTGTAGGATGTCGTTTGAGCTATTGTACATATATTTTTCTTATAAGTATTTCAACTTTGATTAACGCCTAATGTTAGCTTTTTTATATGTAATGTGGAAACCTTATGTAATGTATATGTAAGTAATTATTTCGATATATATTGTATGTGATCAGTATAATATAGATATAATATTAACCATGTTTGATTGATAAATTTTAGTTAAAATTATTTTAATATACCATGTTAGTGTAAATTTACATCGTTATAGGTTAGAGATTAATGAGCTTGACAAATATAGTTAAAATAGGTTGTAGTACGTTTAATTTAGTGTATGCTATTGAGTTAAAAGTTTACTTTTATAGTTTAGCTCTCTTACATTGTGTCTAGTATATATATATATATAGTACTTTGTTAATGTTGGTAGTCTATTTCTCACATTGATATATAAGATATATATATATTTAGTATAGTGGGTCTGTTTACCGATTTCGTGGTGACTGTGTGTGAACTCCTATTTTTCATGTTAACTTAATATATCTATGGTCGAGTGTGATCAAAACATTGATTCACTGTAATATGCCACATATTAATTATATTAATTAATGTGTTCATCGATACATTATTAGTAGTAGTTAGGTAGACTAAAAATAATAATCATAGTGGATATGATAATTAGGTATATGAAACAAACTATATACCACTAAACAATGGACACACAGAACTCATACTGGATAAAGTAAATTTTATTGTGTTAGGAAAAAAGTAATATCTAGACTTTATGTAATACGATAGAGCTAACAACTTCTCACTCAAATACTAGTATTTTGTTTAGAAAAGTGTAAGTAGGTTACGTCTTTGTATGCTATATTAGATGTGCAAAATTCTTCTTAAGTGTGGAACTTTGTTTTATAATCTCTTTTAATTTTATTTATTTTTTATGAAATTAAATATTAGTTTTTTTTATAGACTATATTAAGCCTTAAAGATTAAAATTACTCAGTTCTGATATGTGCTGATGGGTTATATCATAGGTCAGTATTTAATATGTATAAGTATTTATATATATAGTTTTTTAATTAAATGATTGAAAATACTTTATGTTTAAGGTTAAACATATATGTAATAATTAATTGATCTTTTGTGCCCATAATAATTATGTATTATTTATATGTATTATGTTTATCACAAAATGATACCTCTAGATAATTAGTAGACTAGTTATATATGGTATAAGGCATATGATCAATATAGAGTCAATATTTAGATCACAATATGGCCAGTTATTATAATGAAGTAGGTGTATAGGTGATAGGTAATGGAGGGCAGGAGAGAGAGAGAGAGAGAATAGGAGGTGAGAGGATATGATTTGAAGGATGATTAGTAGCTTGAGGCGTTTAGGGTATGTTAAAAATATAGTAAATTGTGTTTTAGAGGTTTTTATTTAGGTAACTTGAAAGTAAGTGGTTAGGGTATAAGAAGTATAGTGTGTGATTTTATTTTGTATTTTGTGTTATTATAATTGAGATTGTTTATGTTTTTTTTTGGTCTTAGTGTGTTCTCTTGTTTAAGTACGCAGAGGATTACGGAGATCATAAGTAAAGATAAATGTATATACTCCAATGAGTTATTTATCGTTGTTATACTATCTGTCGTAACAATATTGGGTTATACTAAGGTTCCACTTGTCGATGATGGGTAGGCTGGTGACCCCCCTTTGGGATGTGAGACGGTGGGACACAGGGGGGGACGTCTCCCCAACCCCGTATTTTTTGTTTTTTTTTAATGTGTACGGCTATTTTAAACTCCCCTTACGATAGGGTACCTTTGAGTTATATACCGAGTTTTATGCGTTCTAGGTCAATATTTCAGGTTATGGGGTCCGTTTGATGGAACCCCCTTTAGGCTGGTGGCTTGAGCGGGAGGGGCTATCTGTAGACCAAGGAACCTCATTCACTCAGCGCTTGGAGTACACTTCACCACAATTAAATGATACACGGAGAAAGAGCGGGTGTGTTCCGTGGTAACGACCCGCTATGGCTCTCTCAGGGTTGCGTAGCGCGTGATGTCAAGGTATTTGTCAAAGGTTTGGTGGGTGCTCTACCCCGGTTCCCCCCTAATTTCGTTAGTTCCCCGGGGTCCCATCGGTCAATGTTTAACTTTCGCCGGTGAGGGACATGCTCTGCTGCCATCTAAGATTTATCTCATCCTCCTCAGTACGCTGGGTTGTATTGTATTGTGAGACGGATGTCGTCTTTTTCGAGCTTCGGTGTGCATACGCGCGGACTCGGCCATAATACTTTCCCTCCAGGTGTGTGAGGGTGTGCGGGCCACGCCCGCTCTTTGGTATCTCGCGTGTCGCACGAGTTGTGGTTCCTCCGCCCCACTCCTCGGAGCGTGCGGTTTATTGAGAGGAGAACTTCCCCCCTGTGTATCGCTCGAGCTACGGATACGCCTAGGCAACCCAATAGCGGATCTGCCGTGTAAGTACTTTACCGAATTATATCAAGTTCTGTTATGATTCTATCTTCAATTAATATTTCAGATTTTTTGGGGTTAGTATAAGTTACACTCATAGTCCTCGCTAAGACGATCCTTAAAAACCCCTAACTCACAAGCTCAATATTTTACTCCAAACCCAGTCTCACAACGCCTTAACCTAACCTAAGCCTTAACCATACTCCTACAGCTAACCATAAGACTCGCTCTCTCTCTTCTCTCTCCCTCTCTCTCTTACTTATACTCTCTTTCTCACCCTCTTTCTTTTAACACGAAATAAATATTATTACTCATAATAATTTATTGATGAATACTAAACCCTTGTTTACCCATATAAATTTGTAGTCTCAAATTCGGTCTCTCAATCATTCACCGTTATTGTCAATCGGTAGAGGATAAATTCATTCACAAGTTGCTAATCTGAAACCATCATTATTAACTATCAATCTAAATAAAGATAAAATGCTTTGTGGTGGGAACACCTTCGTTGTGGGGATCCATAGACACCCTTATAACGGTACTTATACCCTATCAATTCTAATATTTATACGAAACATACTTCTCAGATTCTTACGATAACCCTTATTAATGGACTAACTCATACTCAGAACATTTTAGACTCTCTGTAATTTTTTATTATCAATAGTTTTGAGTTATTATTTTATTACTAAACATTTTATGTCACCCTCATAACATAAAAGTTGGCTTACTCTCAAAGAAGACAACTCTCGTTTTGCCAGGTATTCGAAGCTTTCCTCAGACGATATCTAATAATTCATTAATTCTTCTTTTTACCTTTTTAATATAAAACAGAGAATATATGCACGTGTGCTGTGTGATGCCGCTCACCAAATTCAGGTCCACTTGTTTCTATATTCTATTCTTGATTTTGAGAGTGTTATGTATTGTTCATCAACTTTATCCTAATTGGTTGTGTTGGGGTCGCTCACCTCTTTCTCGAGCTAGAACCTCTTCTCGTGAGATAGAGAGCGTAATATGTATTATTTTATATAGCGAGTTCTCAGTTACAGTTCAAGTCAAAGGTAGTTTATGTCATCATCCTGATGGCAAATCTCTCTCACCTGCAAAAATCTCAACCAGTCAGAAAAATGTGTGGGAACACAGAACTACACCTAAACTAGCTAACTTACTTATAATCATATCCTAACTACTATACTTTAACTTATACATACTACTATTACTTACTATATATACTAACTACTTTACTATACTAATTAATAATAATAATTATAATTAAATAATATAATTAATAAATAATTAATAATAATAATTAAAATATAATTATAATATAATTAATAATATAATAATAATAAATAATATAAATTATAAATAATAATAAAATATAACTTATCATGAGTGATGATAAGACTGGAATCGGTAACGATCGTGTACTCGGTCGATGTACGGTGATTTGGTGCGTTTGTCTCTCACTGTATATGTGGTGCAAGGTTATATATTAATATGCTGATGTGCTGAGGGACTCATATGCTCGGTGGAGGTCTTGAGTAGTTCTGATATAAGTCGTAGTAAGTCGTGAGTACTATCATAAAAAGTTGAATATCCTTTCTACAGTTATTCTAAATTATATTTTTTTTTTCTAGATACGTTGAATAATTAAATAATGATAATAATATATTTGTGTATAGTTGACAGGCCGACGAAAACAAACTTTTATAATGCTCGTGAGCTAACGTCGTAATAAAAAAATTAATATATCTAAATAACATATGGGATAAAGAAGCTAATAATTACTTTTATCTATCTCAAACACGGTTTCTATATTCTAAGCTCTACTGACTTAGATAAGATATACATGTGTTCTAATTATCATATGTGATATATCATGAAGAACGGACTGTGTGATATAAGAGAGATGGTTAGACGGCTAGATCTTTATTAGCGCGCATGGGTATCTCCAAGATCGGATTAATTTTCGAGTAGAGTATACATACAATCTGAATATTTTTCCGGGCCCTCTTTCTTTATAATACTGCCTGGCAATTTCTATTAAGTTATTAGGATTATTTTGCTATATTTTAATTTTTAAGAAAAAGATAACAGAAGATTCCCAATTTCAATTAATAGGACTTCTTATCCATTTATTTTTAATTTATTGAAGATTTTATAAATCATCATTATTATGATTAATTATATTATTTATTTATAATTTTAATATAATTTTGATAAATTTCTTTTGAAATTAAGTATTTATTGAATAGTTTTATTATATACACATGAAGATAATTTTATTTAATTGTTGAAGTGGTTTTATTATTTTTATTATTGTAGTTTTATGTTATATGTTATTATTATAATTATTATGATAAGTATTTTTATATTTTATTAAAAAAAATTAATCCCTACCCTGGGACCCGCGAGCTAGTAATTGACGGAGCGGGGCACTCCGCTCTTGCGTAGATAGGGACGGGCGGGTAGTAATGAATATAGAGGGGGTGGGGGCGATAAGAGCCCACCTCAGGTTTAATCAATAAATCAATCATATATAATTATTACAACGAGAAAATTCAATTGGATTCATCCCAAATGATTATTGTCATTGTAGTTTTCTATAATAAAATTCGTCTTAAGACATTACTATATCAAACATTTTAAACTAGAAATTAAAATAATAGCCTAAGTCAACGGCCTAAGCTTAACTACATTTATTATAAGACTATTAGTTTTATTACACATATAATAAAATAAATTATTAATATTTATTTTCTTTTATATTGTTAATTATTATTTAATATAAATTACATTTGAATTATATCAGGATGTTACTTATATTAGTATTTATATACATACAATCATGAAATTTACGTTGATTACATTTTTTATTAGATTTTCGTTCCTGGAGTCAACATTTTATAATTAGCCATATATTATTATTAATATATATCATTATATTATATATATATTTATATTTCAATTTCAATTTTCTCATTCTATTTTTCTTGAAAATTTATTAAATCTTTTCCTTATATTCATATAACTAAAATACGTGGGTGAAGATTTTTGAGTGATTCAATAATCTAATATGTTCCTTTAGGTAACTTTAATATATATTAATCTTGAAGAAATCTTATGCTAGTTTTAAATAATATATATATCATACTATATATAATATATATATATATATATACTAATTAAACTATATTGAATATATAATAAGGAAAGCAAATTATTTTACGAAGTCGTTAAATTTATATTAATGTATAATTTTTAAGAATTTATTATAAAATAATTATTAATAATATAAATGAGATTATTTAGTAATCAGAGTAGTGAAGAGAGCAGCTTTCTCTGTACTCTCTGAGTGATTGTGCATAGTCTCGTTTGTACACGCTACAGAGCGGGGAAAAAATATACAAATGTATAGAGGTATAGACGGGAATAGTCGGAGTTGACGAAGTTAGCAGTCAGGAAAGAAAGTTGTATGGCGAGTGTCTTGTAGCGCGTTATCAAATATAAATCTTATTGTCCTGCTATTATTTTACTTATTGATATCACAGCAACCTAGATGTAAATTAAATAATTTTATATTTTATGATTATTTATTTAATTTTTTTGTTCTTATTTTTATATAAGATATGGTCTTTGAATACAGGTAATAAAAAAGGAGGAGATATATATAATATATGTATATTTTAATGTAGTAAAGCCTAATGGTAGTACTTTTTGGTGTCTTAAGACTTAGTGCTGCATATATTGGTGTTGAAATGTTGAATTAATAGCTTTCCAAAAAATGAGATAGTGGCTGCAGTCTCACGTGCGTGAGAACAGCCTGGTGTGTGACAGCATATTATAATATTAATATACAGTGTAATAGAGATTGAGAATGTGTAATAGTAGCGTGAATGGCTAGTTAGCACGACGATATCGTATATTATAAGACTGGTGTGGTAGAATTGTGAGATATGTGTAATGTGTGAGAGGGTTAAACTCAGAGTGAGACTGTGAAATAATGAATAGGCGAGTAGTCTGAAATACAGTATTCTGGTGTGAAATCACCATGAATATTGATAGAATAAAAGAGTAGTAGATTTTGGATGTATGCTTATATAAGGTAGATATATACGAATATAACTAAGCTGGTAGTAAAGTGAGATAAGTAAGGGAGAATGATGGTACTTTGGTTAAAAATATATTAACTCTCTAGAATTAAAGATATTTGATATATCTAAGGGTGATAATATATTATATATTTATATATAGGTAACGAGGATAGATAATAGTATATTGAGGGCGATTATAGGTGATATAAAGGGGTACTAGGTGAAATGATTATTATGAGGGTAATAGATATAGGTATGTTAGTAGTATATAATTAGGAAGCGTATTATTGCCAGCCATAGGTTATAAGTTTCATTAATGTGGATATAATGTGTGATATAAAAGTGAAATGGAGGTGAGGTAAGGAACATGTGGTAGGTATTCATTATATTATATACATGCGTCATATATGGCACTAGTGAAATGGAGCTAAGTTAGGTGATAAGAGAGATAATATAGGTTAATATTGTGAATGTGTAAGTTATTGAAATGTAGTGTATTGTGAGGTGAAAGTTTCGGTATATATATATGTTAAAATGAATTAATAAATAATTTGTCATTTGGGGAGATTTGAATGCAGGAGTATAGGGACAAGGGTGAGGAGGTGGCTAAGAATAATAGGGACCATTTGGGTAGGGAGAGGAGATGTTAATGGAGAAAGTCTTGTTTTGAGTTGTGTGTTTTGAAAATGTTAGAAAATTTTGAGTTATATATATATATAATTATATAGTATATATATATATATATTTGGTTTTACACATAAACTAGTGGGATGGAATATATCTATATGGAGTTACTCTAAAAATAATGATGATAAATATTCATTAATAAGTAATATATTAACTCAATGGGTAGAAGTAGAGATATAATAAGTAGGGGAGGCGTATAGGTACTGTGAATGATATATTTAGTGTGTAAATGGGAAGTAATATATTATAAGAAGGTCATATATATATACTAGATAGTAATATGTTTTTTAAGTAAAGTAGCGGGTATAGTAAGTAGTGAGGATATCGGATCATACGATTTCGGTGATTGCTTATACAGGATAAGGGTGGTGACGAGGAGTAAGGTTAGACGGTGATTTAAGGGGCAAAGTGAGTGAGACAAGAGTGAATTATAAGGTAATAGAAGGGGTATAAAGGTGGAAAAAATGGAGGAGATACAGTGTTATAAAGAGGGAGTTTAGTAGTGTGAGTGAATAGGTTATATGATAGTAGAATAAGTGAGCTGAAGAGGTAAGAGACGTGATGAGGGATCAGGGATTGGGGAGGTGGAGGGGGAGTGGTTTAATTAATTTTAAGATATATATAGTAGCTAAGTATTATGAGTTAAAGAGTAGCATTAGTAAAGTTGAGTTATGATGAGGTTACGATGACTAGATAACGATGGGAGCTGGGAGTTTTTGGAGACAAAGCTAGCGAAGGAGCTATGCAAAAGGTCGCAGGCTTTCGGTATGAGATTCTACTAATTAGTGGTCTTGGACGAAATAGACCTTCTTAATGGTGGACAGGGTGGTCAAAGTATTTTCAGAAGGGAAGGCAGAATGATGTAGGTGAGGACCTTAAATTAGCAATGGACTGCGGAAGTGAACTAACACCAGCACTCCTCTTCAACCAAGGAATCTTTCCCTTTTCAGCAATAGGAGGAGTTAGATTGTATAGAAACTTGTGATTAAAGAGGAAATATTGATACACCTGTTCCTAGATAATACTTGGGGAAAAAACGGCATGGGTTTGTGAAGTGATGATATTATTGTATTGTGGGTGGGAATTTAGTTTGAGGGACAGAGAGAAGAGTTCTGAATATGGTGAGCTATCACTAAAGGTCGTTTATTAGATGAGGGAGATTAATTATAACAATATTCTATAGTGCGATGTTGGAAGAGGACGAGCAGTGGAAGCGAAGAAAGAGAGAGTAGGCAAGAAGGAAATACTCGTGAGGAGATGTTTTGTTTAGATATATAATTTCCGCAAAAATTTTGCAATGATACATCGATATATAGATATAAATATTGTTTTAGGGCATAATAGAATGAAATAATTATTAAAAAGATATAAAAAGTGATTTAGAGAGTCTTTTTGTTGAAGGTCGCAGGCATTATTAGGGGAGACGTGCGGACCGTGAACAGAGGACTTAGCGGATGCGGAGAGTATTGCTGGTACTGAAAATGAAGTGGGCGAGAAGGAGCGCTAGCGGGACTACGCTGGGGTTTCTCGAAGAGTGCGGAGAGTGGCGGGCATTAGCAGAGAGGGTTGACTACGCCCCTGAGAGATAGCATGTAAGGAGAGATGGGGAGTGGATGAGGAGGGTAGGAACGCATAGCTGGTGAGTGGAAGAGGTGTAGGGGAGTACTTTTAGTGGATTATTGGAATGTAGTTGGGTGTACGGTAGAGGGTGGATGGAAGTATGTGTACACTAATCATGTATATAGTTAGTGAGTAAGTGGTGCGGAATGAAAATGTAGGGAGGGATAGTAGGGAGTGAATGAAATACAAATGGAGGGAATTTATTATTAATTTAGGCCTTTTTCTTTTTAAAGGTGATAAAAAAGGTAATTTATGCTAATGTAAAGGATGGTATATATATATATTTGAGAGAATGAAAGATTTTTATGCAATATTTTGATTGGTTAGGGGATGGAAGGAATGGCTGTATTATGATTATATTAATATAATATTTATGTAATATGGAGTAGTGGTGAGGTACCACAGGGATATTATCTTGTTTATAGAGAGTGACAAAGGTTGTCATTGGTTTCACCCTGTATAAGGGTAAGGGTAGATATAGGATGGAATGTTATATTCGCGTCAGTTTGAGTATATATTAATGTCTTTGTTTAAGCCTTGTTCCAAATGGAAAAATATAAATTTTATGTATTGTGATGAGTTAGTGAGAGGTATTTAATCGGATGAGTGGAGAATGGGGGAAGACCAAGGAGGATTTAGGGAG
>JABUQX010059452.1:2500-47500 GCA_015478945.1 Trachelipus rathkii | reverse complement strand
GCTAGGGCGGCCTCCAAGAAACTGGGAGTTGTTCTGTTTTAAGACTGCGAGACTTTTTTTCTCTCTTCTCAGTCAGCTATCCAAGGGTCTCATCCGCCCTTGAATGGAGTACTGTAATCTCATATCTTGGTGCTCTGGTTTCACCCGGCTTTTGGATAGGGTCAAAGGGCGAAAACTGTTCTTGTACTCTCCAGTCACTTGACCCTCTATTCTTTCGGTGCGGTGATTGGTACTTTATCTCTTGTCTATAGCACCGCAAGCGACAGGTTGTTCGAGGGAAACTACCCCTACACGTACCACCACCTTTACGACGCCCTCAGTAGTAGAGTTGTGTGTAGATATTGGTAACTCCAGGCTAGTTCGCTGCGGTGCTTCCTTCTTTCCTGCCACCTCTTTTTGTGGAATTCTCTTCCATCTTCATGTGTTCCTGCTGTAATTTAATCTCCTAACTTTAAAGCCTGCATCTGTGCTCATCTGCGCAAATTTGCGCTAGCGGATGAAATTTTGGCTATGCAACACCCCCTCCTGAAATAGTGCTCGCCCGTGAGAGTTGTGACAGCTTAAATATATAATATATATAATATATATATAATATAAATATATATAATATATATATATATATATATATATATATATAAGAATATATATATTATAATATATATATATATTGAGGGATGGTACCGATAGTTTTTAAAAATTTTTCCGGGTATTTTCCGGTTTTTTTTTTAATCCGCGTTTAATTCGGGGCAAAGTAAATCCGGGGGGGGGGGGGCCAATTTTTTTTTTTTTTTTTTCCTTTGGGTATCGATCGGTATCGTTATCGGTTAATATGGCCGCATACTTTGGGCAAACGATACTTGCTTTTGGATGAAAAATGTTGAGAGCCAATTTGATTCAATTAATTAATCTAGTTTCGAGTAATATATATATAATATATATATAATATATATATATATATATATACTATATATTATATATATATCATATAGTATATATATATATATAGATATAATACTTATATATATATATATATATATATATATATATATATAATATAATATATATATATCACTTAATATATATACTATATATATATAATATAATATTATATATAGTATTATTAGGGATGTGCGAAAGTGAAAAAAGCCGAATACCGAAATACCGAATATTTCGGCTAAAAGTGTTCGGCCGAATAATCACTCGCTATCGGCCCCGAAAGTATTTCAAAGTTCCGTTTCATTCCATCTAGGGAAAAATATAAAAAATTACACTGAGCATACAAAAAAAAGGTGAAATGTTTCTGGATGGACTTTTGTAGCAAATATATGAGTAATTTCGGAGTGCTGATTCCATATAATTCTCGGAGTTTGCTGGTATTCACATCCCGTTTCGTAGCCAATCATGGATCCCTATTTTTTGCATTTCCTTAGGAATGACAAAATTCATGTGCGCACTACGAGCCTGCTATAGACGTTACCTTCCCGCATATATCAAAGTAGAAAAGGGCAAGTTTAGCTGCGGTACGATATTTTGGAAGCAGTGGTAACTTAGTACACGCTACAGCTGATGAATGGCAATAACCTGATGATGTCTGATCATCCATCTAAATACAGTCGGAATGTCCGTCATTGTGCACCCAGGGGTGAACGACGATCTTGTAGAGAGTTGACTTTGCCGAGAGTGTCCTGAAGCTGTTGGCTTCCAAGTTTTTCATGAAAAAGATGACTACTTGGACCATGGTCACGAAGAGTTAACATTTTATTCGTAAACAGAGGAAGCAGACTGCGGAGGCTCTCCAGTAGATGGTTAACCTTGTGTATTGCAGTTAAGTTGCAGGCCTACTAACTCGCTATAGGACTCCAGCATTTACGATGCAGGTGTAGAGTGGCGACTGTATATGACACTACAAGACAGTTTAAAGTGTGTGTTGTTACACAACGCAACAGGTATGCTTCGGTTCCAGTAGGGGTATCCAGTACCATGAGAGTAGTAGTATGCAAAAAAATCAAGACAGTTTGAGGCCTTACAATATCAGGTACCCAGGATGGTAACATATGCGTCGACCAAAATTACGTAAACATTTTGCGTCGGTTCAGCAAGCAGCGTTTCACCAAATAATCCGGCTTTCTTGTGCTCTTGGACAGCGGGCGGCAAAAGGATCACTGGACCAAAAGAGAAGGGCCAGCCGAGAAAGCCCTTGAGGCCAGCCTAAGGGTTGACAGGAACATCGTACTGTGAAACCACTTGTACAGAGAAGGAAAACAATCATCTTACCTTCACTACACATAAAACTTGGTTTGAAACTGAAACGAAATTTGTTGAAGCCCTGGACCATGACGGTGGGAATGCTCCGCTAACTAATGATGCTCAACGTTTCCGTGGTACTGAGTGCACGAAAAGAAAAAAGCTGGCGATATTTTGTGATGGCCCACAAATACTGAACACTCCTCCGTGATGCTGCCCTTCGCTACAACACTATGACCTGTATTAGAGGCAGAGGAGCGTGGAATGCTTTTCAATGTAAGCACATAATTTTCTGCGAACCACGGAAAACCCGAGGAAACCACTATCTATTGTACCCAGAACTGCTAGAGCAGTTTTCTTCTCATAGGAATGTATCCTGCCTAGAATGAGTATAAGTTGCACTACTTAACATTCTCACCTAAGAAAATTTCCGGATAACCTAGGCGATGTTAGTGATGAGCAGGGTGAAACGCTTCCATCAAGATCAAAAGTTCATGGAAGAAGTTACCAGGCAAGTGGATAGTCAATATTGATGGCCGACTATTTGTTGGAGCTTGATGGGGAGTATTCCATGATTACTTTGCACTAAGTAGATCGTCACCGAAGAGAAAGGTCTCTTACCATCGTAGGTATGTTTACATTAACTAAACCCATTCCTTCTAATACATTCATTGTTGTCCCATATTACTCTTTATTCATAGTTGTAATATATGTTTAACATATATCTATCAAAGACATGTATCATATCATTGCGACTTGTTTCTCTCCCTTCATATATCCAAATATATATAATATATATATATCCAATATATATATATATATATATATATATAATAATATAATATATATAGTATATATATTATATATATATATAATATATATAGTAATATATATATATATATATAATATAGTATAATATATATATATCCCAATAATTTTGTGATAGACCTCTGAAAAAGGTGTAAAAATCATAAAATTACAAATCTTGTTACACCACAAATATCTCACAAATTGCGTATGGGGATATGCAAAAAAGTCCGATTACATTTTTGGAATCAGCACATCAATAATTAATTGCGAAACCCCGTCCAAGAAATTTTCATGTTTACCAGTGTTATATACAAAGTTAATAAAAACCAAAAAGTAAAAATAAGACTATTTCGTTACCCATAGCAAATCATTCACAATTTTAAAAAAGAATTAAATGAAATGAAAAAAAGTCCTTGTGAAAAGACAGTTTCGTAGTTGAAGATATTAAACTAAACTTCATGTTGAATAAGCTCTAAGGTGTAAAATGACAACATTAGGCGTTCTCCATTCAAGGGGATAACCATTTCTTGTGGCTTTCATAAAATATTTCGTCCTGTCTACAATAATTCTTTCACTTTTCGACTGAGATGCGGAAGCTGAAAGTATATTCGCTAGTATTTTTTAACAAATCATAAAACTAATTTCCAGTGTTTTCCAACAATTGAAGGGAATATCATTGTCTTCATGGTCAAAGTAGGCAAACTTATATATTTGTTTATTTTTGATGAATTCCGTATGTAGCCTTTTACTTTATGTACAAACAATCACATAGTCAGAAGAATGGACTTTCTTTTTTCACTCTCCCTTTCTTTTCTGTATGACGATTTTCGATGCCACAATTTCTTTAAAACAAATCCATTAAAGAAGTGAAAATGGAACCCTTCAGCTTCACTTTCCCCACTACGGGAATCATCGTCAGGAGAGTCAGGAGCTAAATTTTCATGCATTTCTTTCCATGCCTTCACAAGACGACCCATATTTTTACTGATTTCAATCTTGATTCATGTTGAAAGATTTAGCTTTGAACCAGATCTTAAGAAAGTAACTACACATAAAAATTTATTCACATTTAGAAAACTTAGATAGTCTTTTTTCTACTGATTCTTAAGCTCTTTCAACGAGTGGAATTATTCCACTGAAGCTTTTGCTTTTAATTGCCTTATTTAAAATAGATTTATTGCTAAAATGAAGGGATCACTGGGCGACTGTTCCTTCACGTTTAATGCTTGTTTAGTGATGTTGTCCAAATGGACTCCAAGTAAATGAAATAATTTGCACTGAAAATCAGTCAACATTTTCTGATTGCATTTAGCAGCGTATATGGATAGGGAACTTTTTATTCAAACAATTTTTTAAGCATATCATAAGTTCGTTCCAGCGTGTAGAAACGTCTTGAATAACACTTGACATTCAGCGCATCTGTAAAGTTTAAAACTCTTGCAGCTGCCGTTGTCTGATGGTGAAAAATAAGAGGATAAAGATGCTCCTGAAGTAAATAAAATATCTTTAACAGACTTCTGACATATATTGAATCGTGAATGCATAGTTTTGTACAAGCATGGTGAATAAAACATGAAATTGATAGCAAGCCACTCTCCCTTATACCCCAGCTACCATGTTTGTCCATTATCCCTCATCACTAAATGAATTTTCTATTTTTGAATATTGAAAAAATGTCAAAGGCCCTTATAGGATCTGACAAATGACAAAAGATTTTCGCCATATTGGCTTCAAAATTGGCTATATTTTTATTTTTTGGAAAATAAGTTTCTAAAATTTTCAATTTAAATTGAACATAACTTTCCCTTTATGTTGACGTAATTTATTGTCTATAAAGCTCAATATTCGGCCGAATAGTTCGCAAAAAAAGCCGAATCCGAAATTCGTATTCTTTGGTCTCTGAATATGCCGCAATACCGAATACTTTACCGAATATCGTGCACATCGCCTAATAATATATATATATATTATATACTATATATATATATAAATATATATATATACTATATATATATATATATATATATATATATATATATATATATATATATATATATATATACTATATATATATAATATATATATATATATATATGACGATATATAGAAAATATCTAAGTACTAAGTTATGTTTTTTTTCCCTCGACTTCTTTTTAATTTAGATTTTTAGCGTTTCTCCAAATTGGATTATAGGGTACGTACACATGATGGCGTTGTAACGCGCGTAACAACGCGCGCTACGAAAACCCAGCGGGTACACATGTTGGCGTTGACGCCGCGTGGATCTCCAGTATAGCTAGGCTGGCCAGATTTTTTTCAACCTAATGCGGGACAGTCATCTTCATGCCTAGGCTATACTTTATAAATTATACAGTATAGCCTGTAAAGCCTATACCTAGCGTTATTTGATATGGATTTATTATGATTTTGGAGTGAATTATCAAATATACATAGTAATAAGAAATAACTTTGTAAGTCTAAAAAATCAATATTTACTTACTTAATTTGAACGAGAATTGTACTTGTCACTGGAATAGATCTTCTTAAGGAGGTTTGTATTCGAACTTAGATACTCCGAAAATTGCCAGCAATCCATGTCAAAATTTCAAGTAGTTAATAGTGCAGCCTTTAAAGTATCTATATTTAACCTGCTTTTGTCTTCTGTCCAATAGTTTTTCTTCATTGAGAATACCCTTTCTGTGGGTGCATTTGATCCAGGTAGACATAAAAGAAAAATTCTAGCACTTTTAGAATATTTGTAAATGGAATATTCTGACTTCTGAAATGTCTCTGATTGGCGACTAACTATCTCCCCGGAAGTTACCAGAACGTACTCGCCTTTGAAAATATGCTCAAAACATGTTTTAAGCATGTCTGGTAGTGAATCAAATCGAGATTGTTATAAATTTTGTGGCTTACATTTCACAATGCAGGACTTTACACTGTCCCGCATTGGGTAAAGATTTTTGCTGGACAAAAGATCTAAAAATAGTAAAATGCAGGACAGTCCCGCAAAATACGGGACGTCTGGCCAGCCTAAGTATAGCCATGGAAGTTGAAGAGGCAGCATGTCTTTGGATGTTGTACCGTAGGTATAATAAACGAAGACGAAGGCAAAGACATTACTGGGTACATCCGATTTTACATGACAGATTGGCTCACCGTTGTTTTGTAACTCTGTGCCCAAATCTAAGAAAACATGAGGTCAAGTTTTTTAATTACTTTTGGATGTCGATTTCATCCTTTGACGAGTTACTGAAAATACTTCAGGATGACCTAGCGCCTAGTCAGAACTATGTGAGGGATAGCATTTCACCAGAAGAAAAACTCGTAATCACACTAAGGCAAGTTTATTTATTACTCCAAAATACATGTAGAGTATAAAAAATTATACTATAAAAATTGTATAGTGCGCGCTATACTGACAACATGTGTACAGTCCAATTCCAAATAAAAGAACTCGAGGTGCCCTGCTAGCGCGCTCTTCACGAGGAACCTTCTAGACGCGCGCTGCTGCGCGCGTTGAAGACAGAGCGCGCGCTGCATGTGTTCGCCGTCTGTAGTCATCAGTACAATAAGCCGTGGATAGAACAGCGCCGTGTGAAACGCGCCGTGCTTAGCGACGCGTTGCAACGCCATCATGTGTACGTAGCCTTAGCGTAACCTTTACCTATTTGGATAGCCATTATTATAATTTATACAGATTTAGCTTCCACTTTTTTAGTTGATCAATAGTATTTGTTTTTTCTTTTTTTTGTACGCAATTTCATGAGTGTGTGCGAGTGCGCGAGTGTTTTAAATTCTGTATGATTCATATTGTACATATTTACTGTAAATACGGTTTTAGCGTTTTAAAATCAGGTTTTAAATTTTAGGTTTTGGCGTACGAATAATTTTTCCTCATTTCTCCTTTGGTTTTTGTCAGTTTGTTTCTGTTTTTTTTTTTATGATTGTGTGTGCGTGTATGATAGCAAATTTGCCCAGGCGCTGGCTTTCAATTGACTTTTTTTGGCCTCTTATTTTCCTCTAAGACTTCAACCGGACGATCTCTGGCTTCCTCTTCCCTCGCTCCTTCACCCTCCAGGTGTCCTATGCCTTATACCTGGATTACATTGATTGGATGCGATGGGCTCCTGAAATCTTATGACGTTAGGAACGGGTGGCCCGGATGGCATTCCTCAACGAGTTTTTGACGGGAGTGTGCTTCCGTGCTGACCCCGCCCCTCGCCCAACTATATTCTCTATAGTCTATACCACAATACTAGCACTTTCCCTCAGTGTTGAAAGCGCGCATATGTCCAACCTATACCGAAAAAAAGGAAGCCGCTCTGCTCATTCTAACTATCGCCCTATACTCTCACCTGTTATTCTATGCTAAATCTTTTGAAACCGCGTGCTCAACTCTCCACTTCTTAGACCAGTGGAATTCTCTATTCTCTTCTTTCCGATCGCCAGGATGGCTTTCGCGCTTCTAGGTCTACTGCGAGATACTTTTCCTATTTTAACCCGATTGATGGTTTTCTCGCCCTTAGGAACTACTGGGAGACTTGTGTGGTGGCGCTGAATACCAAAGCATTTGACCGGTATGGCCACGCGCCTACTGCTCATCCAAGCTCCCCTTTCTTGGTTTCCTCTTTTCTTTTGTTAACTTATTGTCTAACTTTTTTTTTAAATCGCTTCAAGATCGGCTGTGTGGATGGGGCGATACTTCTTTTCTGTCAATAGTTTTGGTTCCTCAGGGTTCTGTATTATCTCCTACTTTATTCCTTCTTTTTATTGATCTTCTCAACTGCAAATCTAACTCTATCCACTCATATGCTTATGACTCGACCCTTCTTCAACTCATTTCATTTCTGCTCTCTCTTTTACTTCTAGATATTGCCTCTCGTCTTAATTTTTCCGATTCTGTTCTGCTGATCCTGGATAGACATTCCGTGGGTCGTCCTCCAACCTTCGTGAAATTTAATTCTTTTAAAAAACTCAACTTCTACAAATCTCCCCTCTCTAAGACACTAACTTTTCTATCTCTTTCGACGGTTTTCGTCTCTCCTGTTGACAATAGAAACATCCTTGGCCTTAACATAAACTAAAAAAAAGTTCTTGAAACCTCATATCACAACGGTTGCGTAGGGCGCATCTAAAAAACTGGAGTTTCTGAATTTAGACTGCGAGTATTATTTTCCTCTTCTCAGTACTCCAGTATTACAAGGTCTCATCCTCCTTTGATGGAGGTACGCTCTCATATCGGGGGGGGGCTCTGGTTTCCCCCGGCCTTTGAATAGGGTCGAGTCAAAGGCAAAAGGCTTATAAACTGTCCTGTACTTTCCAATTCACTTGACCCCTCTATCTTTTGCGGCCGCGATGCTGGTGCTTAATTCTTTTTCTCATAGTACCGTAGCGCAAGTCTCAGGGACACTTTTCCCTCGCGTTACCACAAGCTTTACGTACGCCCTCGTAGCACAAAGGTGCTGTGTTGTCATGATGAATTTTGTGTTGATATTAGTAACTCCGGACTAGTTCGCTGCCGGTGCTTCCTTCTTTCCTGCCACCTCTGTTCTGTGAATTCTCTTCCATCTTCTGTTCCTGCTGAATTTAAACTCCCTCACTTTAAAGCCTGCATCTATGCTCATCTGCGTAATTTGCATTGGTTGGATTTTTGAGCGTTCAACACCCCCTCGCTTAATAAGGTACTGCCCGTGAGCGGCAGTGATAACTGTAAAAAAATGAAAAAAAAATATAAAAGGTTTTAATAAAAGAAAATCATTAAGCTAGCTCAAACCCCACAAGAATGGCATCTCGAGGGTGAACCACTTCTAGGATGCATTTAAATAGCATAACGGAGGAGCTTCCTCGCGTGACAAAAAAAAAAAAAAAGATTCGCAGAAGTGGAAGCCCGCGTTATCAGCAACCCCTGGCGGCAACAGCACTAATAGTGACGATGGTGGCGTTTTCAGCATAAATAAACCTGTTACTGAAGATGAAGACTGGTTGGAATATGTTTAGACTTTGATAACCTTCATGGCCAAAATTGCATTGACATCTCATTCACCTCAAAGAAATCACACTAAGGAACCTCATCGAAAAAACTGAGAAGACAGTCATCAAGGAGCAAAATAATTTAAATTTGCAATCTGTGAAAACTGGAGATGAAGCTCTACGAAAACATGGAGATTGCTGCCTACAGAAGAATCCTTTCATGTGGTGGCTTGAAAATGGGGCCAAGGTTTCCATATTATCAGTGCTTGCAAGCAAATACATTATCAGCCCCTCCCTCATCAGTCGAGAAAGAGGTATTTATAGTGTAGGTGGGAATGTAAACACTCCAAAAATGGAACAGGCTCTCGGCCAATACTTAGTGAAAGCTATAATTTTGCATCACATTTGAGATTTTGTTGAATTTTATGTATTGCGTAACTGTCTCTCTTTATCTTTAAGGAGGATACCAGTCATATCTCATCTTGACAATAGCTTTATTTTTGTCTTTTCTCTTGATTAATTGCGGGTTTTTCTTCATTATTTTTATTCTTTATATTATAGCAAGTTAAAGAATCTTCTTGTAAATTGTAATCATGTTAAAACATAAAAAACTAGTAGCGTACCTTTGTTATAACTACTGAAAAATGATGTGGAATATTTTTTGAATAGAACACAAACATAAAAAAGTTCTTATTTTTATAAAAAATTAATAAAATTTTTGGGGCCTTTAAAATTTTTTATTATTCCTTAAAATACTGTTTATAAAGATAAAATACTTGGGCACAAGCCAATATTGAAATAAATGACTTAGAATATTGTTGTACACTGTACAGGAAATGAAAGCCTGAGTGCCTGCGCAGTACACAAAATGTTCTACTGTTATCTATACTGTGTATTTATTATATTAAATTAAAGTATCGTATCGTATCGGATACGGTATCCGGTATCGCACCTAAAAAAAATTAGAGTATCGGTATCGGTATCGGTATCGGCCTCCTTTCTGGTATCGGTAGATCCCTAAAGTAATATATTATATATAATATATAGTATATAATATATATATATAGTAATAGATATATTAATATATATATATATATAATATATAGATATATAATATATATAATTAGATAATATATAATAGTATATATATATAATATATATGTATATATATACTAATATATATATATATAATTATATATATATATATATATAATAATATATATATTTAAATATTTATTAATATATATATATATATAGATATGATAATAATATTATATATATATATATAATATATATAATATTATATATATAATTTTTAATTTAAACTTCAAAGGAGAAAAGCATCCGCAGCTTCCGCTCCGCCATCCTCATCTACTTCTAAGGATCGCATCCCGCATCCGCATTCGCATCCCCTTTTCTTTAATGCCGCATCCGCATCCGCATCCGCAAACAGTCAAAATTTGACATCCGGTCCTATCATATATATATATATATAATATATATATATATATATATATATATATATATATATATATATATATAGATTATAGTATATATAGTATATAATATATATATAATATATATATATAATTAATATATATATATATATATGATTCGGCCGTCTTCGAGTGTGGAAGCAGTGTATCCCATACAATATGCGAGAAAGATAAGGTTCAGAGAAGAGATTTTTTAAAGAAGAATTAAAGTCTGAAAGACTAACTGGAAAGAAGAACAAAATCTGAAGAGTAGACTCAAAAAGTATTCTGACCTTTCAGGAGAGAGGATGTTTATGATTTTAAGTATCTCTAACTACTTAAAAAGAAAAATATTTTTACATTTGAAATTACAAAGAAATAAAAATAATATAAAAATTTCACTGAAAAATATACTAAGGGAATCATTTACTCCTACGACCATAAAGCTATCAAATGGCATATAGAAAAAAATTTAAAAAAATAAAAAAAATTTAAAATTAGTAGGGCCTAACCCACTGCTCTAGTGAAATTTCGCAAACAACGAAGAAAAATGTTCAGAATTTCTCTTCTCTGGGGCGAGAGTAGTATGGTACCCACCTGCGCGATGCCACCCTTTTCGATATGAAAGAAGATAAAATGGAATTACACTTGGAAATATAATCTATATATGTGATAAACTGATCACATGCGAATTTCAAGTCTGTAAGATGTATATAGAGGGTGGTCACCCCCGAGAGCTTAGCCGGCTACCCCTTGTTACGCTGTGGGATGATGAATGAAGATTAGGCTTATATGGAGGAATTGACAGCCCGAAGGGCTGTCAATTCCGCACAAACAGACAAAACGAAGGTTTTGTCTTGTTTGCTGTGTTTGTCGTGTTTGTCTGTCAATGAATTTATATTATTATATTTATTATATATTACAGTCGAAAGATTCCTTTCTCCGAATGGGGAGAACGAAATCTGAGTTGAAAATCAAATTCCTCAACATATTGCATGCTGAATCCGAACTCCGACTCCCCGACTGCCCGACTCCCGACTCCGACTCCGACTCCGATCTCCGAGCTCCCGCTCCGGACCCGGCTCTCCGGCTCCGCACTGACCACCGCGTTTTGGAGTTCAGACTCCGGGCTCCCCGGCGCCAAGTGCGTTGCTGGTTTCAGGACTTTTGATTCCTGCCCGACTCCCCCGCTTCAATCCAATGAAGGTGTGTTAATGTTTATTTTTTATTATATTATTATTATTATTATTATATTTTATGTTATTATATTTAATTATCGCGTAATTACGCGGTTTCTTATATTGATCTGATTAGTCATAATAATCTATTTTATTTTATCTAATTCGTTATATTATTATATATTAATTATTATTAATTATTTTAATTATTATATTATTATATTATAATCTGTATATTATTATATTATTTTCATTTGAAGAAAAAGAAGAATAAAGAAGAAGGAATAAGAAGAGAAAGAAGAAGAAGAAGAAGAAAGAAGAAGAAGAAGATAAGAAGAAAGAAAAATAAGAAAATAAAGAACAACAAAGTAGAAGAAGAAGAAGAAGAAAGAAGAAGAAGAAGAAAGAGAAGAAAGAAGAAGAAGAAGAAGAAGAAAAGAAGAAGGAAGAAGAAGAAGAAGAAGAAGAAGAGAAGAAGAAGAAGAAGAAGAAGAAGAAGAAGAAAAAAGAAAAAAGAAAAAGAAAAAGGGAAAAGAAAAGAAAAGAAGAAGAAAGAAGAAGAAGAAGAAGAAGAAGTAAGAAGAAAAAGAAAGAAGAAATCTTGAGAGAATGTTTACGTAAAAAACGTTCTTCATTTCTAAGGACACTATTATGCACAATGTTTGTATTTTTTTATTTCGTAATATTTTATTTATTTTTTATTTTTATATTATGTATTATTATTTTATTATACTTTGATTTATGTATTATTATTATTATTATTATACTATTATTATTATTATATTATTATTATTATTATTATTATTATTATTATATTATTATTATATATTAATTATTATATTATTATTATTATTATTACTATTATTATTATTATAAATTATTATTATTATTATATATTTATTATATATTATTATCATTATTATATGTATTATTATTATTATATTATTTATTATTTTATTATTATTATTATATTATTATGTTATTATTATTATTATTATTATATTTAGTAGTAGTAGTAGTAGTGAGTAGGAGTAATAGTAGTAGTAGGAGTAGTAGTAGTAATAGTAGTAGTATTAGAGTTGATCGTTCAACGTGTTAAAATTTTGAGGGCGGTAGATGTGTCATATCCTCATTGTATTACGAAGTGTACATCCCCCGGGTCCCCCGAGAAGGGGACCCCACCCCATTAAAAAAGTCGAATGCTCGTATAGCGCTGAAATTTGGTGAGAGGATACAGAGTTGAGTTTCTAGAAATATGTTATATTGGATTCTGAGAGTTGGCTCCGGCACCGGGCTGGGAGCCACCTGCGACTGCCGATTAGAATAAACATTCCGTATAACAAACAATTGTTAGGTCCTTTATATAGGTTAATTCAATTTCCATAGAATCACCGAATATGATGGTTTATTAAGACCCGAGTATAGGGCTAGATCCACAGAGGGATTCCACCCCCAAACACTGAAATATTGATTGTAGAAAGCTGAAACTTCGATATACAGTCTTGTTAGGTTGTATCATAGGTGTATCCGGGGTGAAATGAGCGATTTGACCAAATTTGGGGACCAGCCCCCAAATCTGAAATATTTTCGTAGAGTGATGAAACTCGGTTATACAACCTCTGGTGATGTATCTAGATGACCCCGGAGTAAAATGAGCTGATGGGACCAAATTCGGGGAAGGCCCACAAACTTGATAATATTGACAGTAGAAGCGATGAAAACTCCGGTCAAATACACCTACCAGCTATAAGGACTCACATCATCATATGGGCTTAAATAGCCGGTAAACACAGTCTAAAGGGTCTCCGGGACCCCAACCTGAAAATATTCACCTAGAACGATGAAACTCGGAATACACCTATCATATATAAGGTACCCATATCATATATAGGGTTAAATAGCCGTACACATCACCAAAGATGGGTCACCAGCCCCACAAAAACTGAAAATATGGCGCTCTAGAACAACGAAACTGGATACATCTTTCTTAAATGTATCCTCCGATACAGAAAAAAAAAAAAAAAAAAAAAAAAAAATAAAAAAAAAAAAAAAAAATTAAAAAAAAAATAAAAAAAAAAATTTTTTTTAAAAAAAAAATAAAAAAAAAAAATTTTAAAAAAAATTTAAAAATTTTTAAAAAAAATTTAAAAATTTAAAAAATTTTTAAAAAAATAAAAAAAAAAAATTATGCAATCTTCTAAAGGTTTTAATTTTGTTTAAATAAATTTTTTTGTTTTAAATCAAACACCCTCAAAAGCCTCTGGAGCCTCTGGAGCCTCTGGAGCCTCTTGAGCCTCCAGATCCCCATCCTCCTCAGCCTCCCCCCACCTCATGCCCCTCTCCATCTATGATCTATTGATTCATGTCATATTTTGAAAAGAAACGTAATATCATTTGAGATATGTTTGTTATTCGGTAAAAAGATATATGAAATTACCTATTGTGACACAGTGAATAACTAAGAAATTTGTTTTATACAACCCTAACCTGTAAAATCAGTTAATCAAACACCCACCCCTCCACCTCCCTACCCCAAACCTGGATATTTTACATTAACATAGTAATATTTAACAAAATTTTATCATAACCTTGTCTGATTATGTAGAACTTGATCCGATGTAATATAAGCTAGCGTACAAAGTTTCACATCAATAAGCAAACATAGCATCACCTGACACTAGGAATATAATGTTTCAACGACAAATCTAACAATACTCCTACTCACACTGTTTTTTCTAACATATCATGGATATTTTCACATTATCATAGTAATATTGTAACGAAAACTTCATAACCTTGTAGAAATTATCATAACCTTGCAAATATCATACTGATCAAATGAATATATGCATAACCGTAACAAATTTTCATATAATAAAGCAAACATAGGATCATATGAACCTACGAATATAATGTACACCACAAGCCGTAACAAGGGCGTAACGGCTAAGCTCTCGGGGGCAGCACCCCCTTAGGGGGGGGACCTACGGTCACCAAAACTCGCATGTGATCAGTTTATCATATATATAGCTTATATTCCAAGTTTAAAGCAAATATCTCTACTCCTTCATATCGAAAAGGGTGGCACCGTGCAGGTGGCCCCAATACTACTAACGTGAAGTAACAGCACGTTTTAAATTTAAAGACGGATGGATTCAGGCAATTAATGGTGTCAAAATGCTTCTTCAAGACTTAAATACAAACTATGATTTAAATTGTCTGTATACCCGACGATTATGTCAAGATCCAATTGAAAACTGTTTTGGTAATATAAGAGGTGCCTGTGGACTTAATGATAATCCAACGTGTGCTATGTTTGAAGCCGTGTTTCAGAGAGCAGCAATTTCATCACTCTTAAATGCTTCAAAATTTAAAAACTGTGAAAGTGACGAAACTTATAACATCTTGTTGCAAGGGCAGTTTTCAAGTGAGTGTATTACAAAAGACTCGGAAGTTAACGTAGTAAGCAACCTCCAGGAAATTAATTTTGCAAAATTAGTCTTATTTCCCTCCTTGAGTGATACAAACAACGATAAACTATGTGGAATGTGATATGTGTGTGGAGTACTTGCTAATAAATTAATAAAATTTCATAGAAGTCGTCATTGCTCAAAATGTAATCTGACGTCTTTACTTAACACCGAAGACATGAATAATAAATTCATGATCCTAAAACAGTTTCAGCATTTAGGATCTCATGAGGGACTTACAAATTGTAGTGATAACTTTTTTATTTACTTTATTGGTTGTGAAAATATATTTTGCAGGGAATTCGTTAACATATATTGTAAAGAAAACATTATAAACATTATTGCAAATAATATTGTGTGAAATGAAATATACATTTTGCTCTCCTGAAGTAGAGTTTTTTACTGTTAAAAAATATGTAACTCTTCGAATATATTATATTCTCAAATTTTACAATAATTCTATACAGTCTAAAAATCAACAATCCTATAGTAAAATGAAAAAATTTAAAAATATGTAACATATACCCAATGCTTTATTGTTTTTGTCAGGTGTTTTATAAATATTTAACATTTTATAATTTTTTGGTTTAAATTTAAAATATATAGTATATAATCTTATATAATAAATTCTATATTTTAAAAGAATTGGGCCTGATTTTTTTTTTACATTAACCAAAAGGCAAATAGTATTTTTGAGTCTATAAATCCGCTCTTGAAAGAGTTTGGGCATTAAACGGGTATATTGTAGCTTTTGAAGCATAGAGAAGCACACTTTTAAATGTTATACCTCCAATTTTTATTAATTTATTAAACTTTGTAGTTATGTGATTCTGAAGTTTCCATTATATGGTAAAGGCCTATGCCATAATATATTTGCATGCCATTAAAAATTTATTTGTACCCTAATTGTCTTAGAATTCTTTCATCTATTTATTCTTCATTTTTCATTTAGTTATTGAATGTTCAAATAAACTGTAAGCCTTTACGGATTTTAGATATCCTTAATATATATATATAATATATTATATTAGTATATATATATATTATATATATATATATATATATATATAATATATATATATAATATATATATAATATATATATATATATATATATATATATATAATATATATATATATATAAATATATATATATAATATATATAAATATATATATATATATATATATACTATATATATATATATATATATATATATATATATAATATATATATATATATATATATATATATATATATAATATAATATATATATATATATATATATATATATATATATAATATATATATATATATATATATATATATATATATATAATATATATATATATATATATATATTATATATATATATATATATATATATATATATTGGTCTAGTAGAGTGTAATTTGTCAGATTGGAGTTGAGGACTATTCATTTTTATATCACATAATACACTAATTCTAAAGAATCGAAGTTAAGATTTTTGCAGTAATAGTATGAACATTTTCTTGTGCTATCAAAGATACATTAAACAAATTATGTGGTTTCTGTGATTTTGCTAGAAAGGACTTTCAGAAACTTTAACAAAATATCTCTGTGGTAGAACAAAATGTTAGGTAGCATCCAGCGAATTGAAGCAACAAGTCATGTATAGAATATTTGAAAATGGAACGGTCAAGCGGTGGTATTTTGATCTATATCTTGCAACTGAAAGGAAGGGTTTGAGTGAAATCATGGTTCCAACATCCTGAAGTGTACCTCATGGCCATGATTGTAAACATAAAAACGGAAGGCCAAATATAGGTAAATCATTATTTCTTAAAAAACTTGGCCAAATAGAATTTTAAAATCCTTACTTTACTTTGAAATTTAAATAAACAAACGAATATTAAAAATATAACCAAAATCATGAAATGATTGCGAATATAAAAACTTTTAAAGGTTTATTATGTCACTTGACAAAACTAAACATTAACAAGTATTTCTTAATGCTAATCTGTAAGATAGTTATAAAACAAAATAAAAAAATACTTCGACAGCATTTAAAAGACCAATTTTAACAAACTTCATATAAAACCAATAATTGGGAAATTTATTTTATCAAAATTGTTGAATTTGTCAATCTTCCCAAACTTTCATAATAAGTTTCATCATAATTTGTTTGATTCTGAAATAGGAATAAAAAACCATCGCCAGCACCTGTTAGTTATCTGCAGACAACATAATAATGTATGCTACAGGATTTTTACGATTTCATTAAGTGTTAATTTTATTGAAAACTATATATTAAAAGGCTAGTAAGATGATTGTAGTGAGTGAGGATAGTTCGCGGTGTGAAATCATGTAGGATGTGGATCAAGTGGAACAAGTATCTGAGTTTAAATATTTAGGCTACATGTTGGATGAAAAGGGAACGGATGATGCAGACCGTAGTAGGATAGTTATGAATGGTAGGAAGAAGGTTGGTTCAAATAAATCCATGGTGGGTACAAAGGGACTAAGTATTGGATGGGCTAGGGTTTTGCATGCATGCGGGTATTTTGTTACAAGTGTTAATGTACTGTATAGTATAAAATTTTAATTGAATAAAATACATTTGTTCAAAAAACTCCTTTATTAATACATACATACAATACAACTAAATAATTATAATTTAATGATATTCATTATTCCTTTCCTACTTTTATTTTCGCTTTGCGAATTTCCTACTCGATTACACGCGTTCAATGCGAATAACGAATGAATGATAGTCGGTTGGTTAAACGGATGTATAGTGGTGAGCGTTCTGGAAATTGACTGACTGGGAGATCGAAGAAAAACTGGATTGAGTCTGTAAAGGAATGTCTGAAATAATTATTGTGAGTCTGGCAGAGGTGCGAAGAAAGGAGTGAATGACGGGGTTTTATGAGGGAGTATGCTTGTGGGCCTGGTCCATAGGATGAACCCTAGGACGGCGAGATGCCACATTGAGGGACTGTCACTGTCCTGTGAAGCTTCTGAGTGGGTTTTATTTTGAATGTGACAAGCTCTCACTCAAGAGTAAGAGGGAGATCTCCTGTCGACTTCCCCATGTTTACTTTTCTGTTTCGGTGTATGTGCGCACCTAAAACAATTTAAGACAATAATTTTTGAGTTACAACCTAAAACAGATGTTTACCTGAGGGAATTTATCAAAACTAATTCTGCAAATTTTGTAAAAAAATGAATAACTTATTTTGACTTCATTAACATAAGGGGATTGCTATAAAAATTGCCTATATATTTTTTTTATTTTTTTGTAAGTGTCGGACTTTCAAAAACATGGGCTTTGAAAAATTGAAAGTTGCGAGACTTTATACTTTTTTCAGGCTCAGTTACGTTGTTTTTTTTTACGATATAGTTTTTTGGCAACAGATCATTATTCAAACATTTCATATAAAGTTTCATGAAAATCGCTGGCGTCGATATATTGATATTTTCGTCCATAACAAAAATGTTACAGTAAGGTGGAGGCCTATTATTTCAATTTATCTTTCTTTCTAAAACGTTTTCTGAATGAAAATCAATATAAAATATTATTCTTAATTAATTCAGTAAAAAATAAATAAATTTAAAGAATAAACCATTTCTATCATACCACATCAAATATAATATATCTATATATATAGATATATAATAATATATATATATATATATATATATATTATAGTTATATATGATATATATATATTATATTATATATATATTAAATATATATATAAGATTATATATAAATAATCATAACATAATATATAGTTTATGTTCCAACGTACGTTTTCTTTCGCACACGAATGTTCGTTCGTTCGTTGGTTTCTACTATACGCTTACTATCAAGTAGGCGGTTTTCTTCCTTCTGCGTTGACTATATTATTTAGAATCTGTGGTTTATCTACCGGGGGCGAGAATTAAAACTTGACTGCGAACACGTTGGTGGAGCTGGTTTGGGATAGCCGGCCTTAAAGTTCGATTTCCTGTGGTCCCCCCGTGTTACCCGCTTCATAGGGGAGAAAGATAACGTCAATTAGCATTAGCACGTATTTTTAATCACACATAAGCCTCAGATATACAAAATCTAAACACATATATATATATTATATATATAATATATAATATATATATATATATTATATATTATATAATATATATATATATATATTTTATATATATATATAATATATTTATATATATATTATATATATATAATATATATATATCATAATACAATAACAATATATATATATATATATATATATCTATAAATACATGAAACTATATATTTTATATTACTAAAAAATAAATATAAATAGATATATATATATATATATATATATATATATATATATAGTGTACCACAAGACTTTTAAAAAATAAAAGTACAAGTGTACAATAAAATATATAATAATTATAAATATAATACTACATTATATATATATAAATATATAAATATAATATAATAATAACAATACCAAAATATAATTAATAACTATAAAGTAATATCACACTTAACTAACATACGCTATATATAGATATATATATATATTATAATATATATGATATGATAATGATTCACTTCCCTTTAGAGGTAATATTTAAAAATTTTAATAAAATTAATATTTATATAAAAACATTCAAGTTTATTCTTTCACTAATAGTTTTGACACCAAGTAGATCATGCAAAAATGAATTATGAAACAACTAGATGAAAAATTGGTGTCAAGCTTCGCGCGTCATTCTCGAGAGCCGCTTCTTCATAGGGACTAAGGGAAAAAGGATAATTGGCATGGACTGATTTTAAGCTTCTTTTTCTTTTGGCTACCTGGTCAGTGTTTGACGTCTTCATAGTGATGAAATTTATTCGGATTTTCTTAGGTATTATATTTCCTTGAGTAGATCATTTAGAGAGACGTAGACTCTTTTACATATAGATTGGTGATTTAATCTATAGTGCATTCACCTTGTTGGAGATTAAAGTTGTTACTATTTTTTATGAAGAATGATTCAAATATTTTCCTATTTTCTGTATCTTGAATTGGTTTAATGATAGTAGATGCATTAATGTTAATTTTATATTTATTGGTTTGTCGGTGTTTTACAAGAGATGAACATTATTTATCGAAGTTTAAATCATTTTTAATCTGATAGTGTCTGATATTAAAATTATTTGTTTCTCCAACATACAACTTTGGACAGCTTCCGCATTGTATTGTGTAAATTCACTGAAATCTAGGTTTAAGTTTAAAATTCTTGGGTTTTAGTGCGAGGCTTTAGGGTTATATTGTTATTTTTAACCGTCTGTATGCTAGTAGGTATATAGTTACGGAAAACTTTTTTTTTGTATTTTTGTGATTGATAATATGCTAGAAAACGTATTTTTATTAGTAGTTGTTTGTAGATATTTTTGTTTTGCTTTTTGTAAAGCTTTATTGAATGTTGCTTAATTGATTCTAAATTGCAAAATATGTTATTGAATTTTTTGAATGTCATCTCCTAGAAATTGTGGGTTACAGAGTCTATAGGCACGTAGAAAAAGATTACTTAGGACAGCTGTTTTGTGGAGATTCACTTGGATGACGTCATCAATGAACATAAGACAGATTTGAAGTAGAGTTTGCGGTATTATGTTAATGAAGAATAAGACCGTCGGTCCAGCGAAATTAAGAGATCAAGAAAATGTATTTTTGTTTTCTTTTTTGGCAATTTCTTATTGTAAATTATATCTAGGTTGTAATAGTTAAAAACGTTTAAAAACCTGTTTTTGTGTCAATATCTTTCGGAATGAGGGCAAAAATGTCGTCTACATATCTAATCCATAAACTAGTGTTGGGAAAAAATATGGTCAAATTTCAAACAATTTTTTTCATAAAAAATATTACTGAAAACTGGAGACTGAGTATGAACCCATGCACAGCCTGAAATCTGTTATATAATTTGTCTGAAAATTAAAATCATGAATGATCCAAGGTGAGGTAATTAGTTGTTTGAGAGTGGAAGAATGGAAGCTGGAAAGTCAAATTATTACGAGAGATGTGATGTTCTAGTAAAGCCATGGTGAAATTTACAAGAACTTTTGTAAATATAACCAACATCGAAGCTAACTTACATTTGTAATCTTGAAAATTTTTTATTGTAAAATTTGTTAGGTGAAATGTCTGAGTTTTTGATTATTGGGATGTTGAGGATATTTCTATAAGGGGTTTTTTGGTTGAGAGCAAGCCATTTTGATAGATTTTGGGTAATACAGTTTATATTTGAAATGATTGGGCGTAAAAGGGATATTTTCTTTTTATGTATTTTTGGAGGCATAGGAATCTGGATAAAGGGTAGGGAGATAAGCTTTAAAATTTATCATTCAAAAGTTTTTGATTAGGATGATTTTGGTAGAGAGATTTGTTGGAAAAGATGTTGGGAGTTTTTTAGTGGGTTTTTATTTAAGGATGCATAGGTATTGAAGGCATATTAAAGGATTTTGTAGAATATTTTAGTAGTATTCATAATGACAATAGATTACCTTTGTCGGACCTCGAAAATGTTGGTGATCTCACTATTCTGTTGAAGTTTGGTAATGCACTAGAGAATCTCTGAGGAAAAGTAGGCCTATGCTTAAAAAATCCTATTTCAAGTTATAGTTTTTATGATACCAAAAAGTATGTCGTTGTTAATTAGTCTGGATTTGATTGAAGTTTCAAGAATTGAAGTTTTTGATGAGATGTGTCCATGGATCTTTGTTGGTCAACGCAAAACTTAGTCCAAAGAAAAGTAGGGATCTTTCAGTAGTCAGAAAAGTCTTTTTGTGATAGTTTTGAGTGCGTGTCCATACTATAGTGCTAAATAAAATGGTTCCAGTTTTGATTCAAGTTGTCCTTTCTAATTTGGTTTCTATACCTTAACATAATGGGCAGGGCATATTTCCTAACAGCTTTAGAAAAAAAAGGCTTAGTTGAAGTATTTATGTATTTTTGCTTTGATTGGCTGTTTCTTTTTTTTATTTCAATCCAGACACATCACGGCTAAATGTCATACAACTCTAGTAAGGGTTCCTGCAAGTACCCATATATATATATATATATATATATATGATATATAATTATATACTATATTATATAATATACTATATATAGTAGTTATTATTATATATATATATATCATACTATAGTAATATAGTATATATATAAATATATTATATATATATATTTATACTATATATCATATATATATAAATATATAATATATAATTATATATTATATAATATATATATATATTATAATTATAATATATTTTATATTATATTATATATATAATATATAATATATATTGTATATATATATTATAATATAATATTATATATATATATATATACTATATTAATATATTTGCCATATAAGACTGACACATACTAGTGTATGAGTAACTCCGCATCCGCCGAAGCACTCCGCACATTATTAAAGATCCGCATTCCTCATCCGCACTTTGCCCTGCGGATGTTGCGCGATATTATTGTCGAGATTTGTAAAGACATTTATATAAAAACGTTAGATGAGATACTGAACGCAACAACTTTAAATGAGCGACAGGGGACTCGACCTCAGATTGTGTAATGAGACTCATGATCTCACGCATGAAGCTTCATAATATTTGAGTCAACAGATGGAAAGAATGGTATTTGCTCCAAAGACCTCTTGTTTTGTACGCCCAATTCGTATTCCAAAATTAACACTTACTAATGTGAAAATGGTACTCTATCGGCACTGCCCATTAGGTATTGAACCATTGAAGAAATTACTTAAAATAGTCCAGCGCCTCACAACTTCTGTGTCCGATTAACTAATACATTAATCTCAACGCTTAGGAAGATTTGATCATCTTCAAATGAAATGATGACGGTATAAAAAATGAAAGATGTAATAAAACGGGATATCAAAAGGATTTTAAATACCTACTCATTAATAAAACCTTTTTACTAGTGTCCAACTTACTTAGATCCCCGTTTAAAGGCAAGTTATTTTTTGTAACACAATATTAAGAACAAGTTAAATCGTCATTTTGTGTTGCAGTTGAAAAACTTCCAATCCGAACAGTCTATAATTCGCCACCCATTAAAAGGAAAAACGAAATTCATACGAACAACACCTCAAGTATCAATAAAATGAGGTCAATATTAACTTTTAGTAGTGATGGCAAAGAAGAATAACTCTCTAAACTTTAGTGCAAATGATTGGAAAATATCACCAAGAAAACGACTAATACAAATGATGGATCTTATCGGTTTGTGGAAAGTTAAGCAAAATGTGTTCCCAAGCTTGAGTAAACTTGCAAGAAAGACTTGACCTGTCCTCCACTGGGTTCCTAGTGAGAGAGTATTTAGCATCGCTGGGCTAATTATGATGGAAAGAGAAACTGACTCTCAGACTAGAAAAGGCAGAAAAATTGATATCTCAAGCACAAACCTTCCTTTATTTGAAATTTAATATTAAAGTGTAGCCTCTAATATAAATTAAGGTTTAAATGAATCCTTTAGATATGAAAAATCATCTGACTCATACTTAGACACATAATACTTTTCGAAAACATCTAACTCTGTATGGCGACCCGTGTGGAAGTGAGGTATAAATGGCACGTCTCACTCTTGTGGGATTGGATAAAAAATTTTAGTGATTCGACTTTTGTTCTCATGAATTGGAGATCCATCACTCGTCTCGCTAAACACAGTTTGAATGGGGGATAACTCTCCCAGTGTTCATATTAATAAAGCATATGTGGCCACGTAAAGTACTCCTGAACCACGTTATCATTGTAGTTCACTATATATCAATACTTATTGTGAATCCATTTAAATTTAAATTGTCGAAAATGTTTAAGGTCTTTGTTGTCGTACTGGGACTGCAGCAATTGTTAAAAAGAATAGGTGAAGTTTAGATTATCAGGATATAATAAAACCTTATATATAAATAAATTTTTATCAATAATACTGATAGACTAAATAATGCGAAACTTTTTACTCTAGTTTGCCATATAAACTCATATTATATTACTGGTAATAGTAATTTGACCAGTAAAAAAATTATCAATATAAAATTACCTTTTATTATGATTTCGTTAAATTTTAAAAATAAGAATAGTATCTGACCCATTATAGTTTCTTATATTGCATTACCTAGGGTATTTTAAAAGTACACTGTGTAGTGAAGAGACACTGGAGCTTGTTAAACTGAAGTCCTTTATATGACTGGAAAAATATTTGTAAAATAGGTCATTTTAGTAAGAATAAAAATAATCATAAAATGTAAATACGTTTTTTGAATAATTTGTTATTCAATTTATAAAAGAGATAAACTGATCAAACATGGGCAGTACTATAATATAATTTTGATCGAATATGTTTAGTTATTACTATACATTATATTAATAATTAATATATATATATATATATTATATATATATATATAAATTAACTATATATATAATATATTTAATATACTATAATATATATATATTAATTAATATATATAATTATAATATATTATATATATTATAAATTCAGCTCCAGATTATAAGATTGAACGATAACCTATGTATATATAATAACTTTATAATAGATAATAAATAATCTTACATTAGCTATGAAGGATATTTGAAATACCAAGTTTGTAGCTGATACAGTTAAAAGAAATGTATGGCTAGAAGATGTACTCAATTGTGAAGAAAAATTAAATAATTTTAGTATTTGACGAGAAAAAAAAAATATATTATAATAATTAAATATTATAATAAAATATATGTTTTGATAGTTACACTAGACTCCAACGTAACTAAGCATAGCGGCATGCTGATGAGCCGGAAATATTTATTTTTATATCGGTCTCCGTGATACCTCGGACTCACTGAGGTTCAAGCTATTATTTAAAATTACCCGGCTCCGACTCCGGCTCCGTCAAGCATTTAAATAGATAAATCTTACCTACGCTATCCTAACTATCCCGCTCCTCAGGTCATCCATGCAATTTATAAATAAAATTACGTCAGAGTAGGCTGGGTAGTAGGTTATGAGATAATCCGTAACTCCTCAGGCTTCCTTGCTACCTTAACAGGAATTTTAAAAATTGTTCGGCTCTAGTGACTTACTAGATGAATCTCCACGGCTCCGGACTCCGTAACCCTATTGGTTTATATATCTACATTCTCCATTATCATGAGTGTCGGTGAATATATCAATTTATATTTCTGTTACAAATTATGATGGAACGATGCCGTCCAACGATTGTTATAAGAGCAACTTTACTACTATTACGAAATTTAAATAAATGAGAAAGAATATATTATAGTAATAAATATAGAATTAGTCGTATTAATGCAATAAAAGGAATCTAAGTCTACTTTCTTATTCCTAATAATTTATAAATATAATTCCTCTTTGAATCATGAACTGCCTGTATGATACAGTTAACGTAATCATTATATATTTATTATTATTTTTTTTCTAATAATAATGTATATATATAAATACTAAATAATTCTATAATTTTAGTTCTAATTCCTAAGTTATAAATATAATTTTACCTACTGAGACGTTATGTGAAAACTATGAGCTACTTAGATAACTATTATTAAACATAATATTTAAATTCAAAATCTTACAATATGTCTAAATTATTTAATGAAATAAATAATAGTAAATTGATAAAAATATATCAATATTTTATAACATGTTTATATAACTGCTGTCCTTACCTTATATAAAGTATATATATCATAATATATATATATATTTTAAGATATATAATATATATTATATATATAAGTATACTCAATATATAGTTAATATTAATATTATATATAAATGTATATCAGGTTAAAGCATAATAAACCAATATTTCTAAAGTACGATTATGCCAGTAAAATGAAAAAAATAAATACTCGTAGCATAAATTTTTTTTTATATTATAAATTCAGAACTTTTGAGAACTTTTAGCTTCATTAAAAGTAATTCGAAATAAACAAGGAGACAAGTAATAATTAGCTTAGTGACTGAGATTAACGCATCATAACCGTAATATGAATCAGTACGAATTGAATAATATTAAATAAGGACATAAGTAAGGTAGAGTGGTGAATAGTGAATTGTAAAACTGATGATACTGTAATTATTTATTATGTAATGTGTACATAACGAAGAATAAGTATATTGTTGTTTTCAGAAGAACTGATAAAACTATTGAAAAGATCATATGTTTCTGAACTTTAACGTTTAATACATTGCACACCATACTTTCTATACATGTTAAATGCAGTGCGTTTAGATGCTGAATCTCTCCACTAATACTCCATAGATCAAATCTTAAATAAATGCAGGTCGAGACAAATAGCAAAAGCTCAAGCACGTCAACCTCAAATAAATATTAAATGGTAATGTTCTAAAGAATATATAGCTGCTCAAAAGTGTCAATCTTAAAAATACAAGTAGAACAAGATAGGTGAGAAGTACATGTCGTATGCTCTAAAGTCTATAAAGCTTCTGCAGCTAAAAGTCATATGCTAGTCAATATGATGAATGTTGGTGCTATTACTGAACTTTCTCTCTCCGACAGTCAGTGGATAAAACAAGCGAAAACACTCGAAGAAATTAATTAAAACACCATTAGCCATTAACAACAAAAAATATCAATCAGAAAGACTTTGACTAGCAGGAATAAAAAGAATTTTTTATAGAGTGAACGGATTTTTAGCTAAAAAATCTAACAAATTAAATTCCATTGAACAAGTTTGTTTTTGGTGATTCAGGGTTTTTGGTGAATGGAATATTTTTTTTTTCAATCATTTGTTTAGAATATCTTTCCCAGAAATTTGCTAAGATCTGATAATTTAAATAAAGCTAGGAGTGTTTTCTTTTGTTAACGCTAGCGACTATAAAATGTAAACACAACGCTATTCGATAATCCAGACAACATCTCGGCCGGATGTCTAAATTAGTTCAGCTTAGTTATCAGGAAATAGCTCTTGTAGAATTTTGTCAGATGAAGATGAGAAGTTTAATTTTGCTCAATAAACTGGGAAAATTGGAGCATGCAGTAAAAAGTACGATTGTAATAAATCTATTAAAGACATCTACTAGTATAAAATAAGACATTTCAATAGCCTATAATATCTTCTAGAAAAATTAAAAGGTAGAATTTCCTAAGGCATTAGATGGAATAATGCAACTGCAGAGAATGATCTTTATCAGTTAAATAAGGCAATCTAAATCTAGAGTTAATAATAAGTATTAGCAACCTACAGCTACATATGAACAGCTTTGCCTTCCTATTCAAGTGAATTTGAGAGCTTATTTTCTGCTTTTAAAAATAATTAAAAACGAATCTATAGAGACAATCGTTTAAAAAGGGATTTTTAAATTGATTTTATTATATTTTTAACAGTAACAATTTGTTTTGAATAAATACTTTATATTAACTTAATGGTCGGGTCTGCTAAAAGAGTGAATTATTGTGAAAAGTATAGGAAGAGAAAGTGAATTAAGTTAATACTCACTATAATTAAATACAGCAATAATATTTCTATCTCAATAATTTCAGTCTCAAATGATAATTATGAGGATCTAAAAATAACTATACCCATATTATAGCTATTAACAGGGTAGTAAATAAATAGATACATACCATGTATACTATATTTATAGATAGTAAAAAGTATATATAATACTATGGTATATATATATATATTATATATACTATATCCTCTATTATGTAGTGCGTAGAAATTAGTGAGTTAATTAATACATATAAATATAAATAAATAAACATAAATATAAAAAATAAAAAATAAATATATAATAAATAATAAAATAATATATAGTAATATAAATAAATAAATATACTACATCTCTAATAAGATACTATATCTCTAGAATATGACTATACTCGTACAGTAGTATAATCATACTAATGTCTATCTCCATTTCTAAAAACTTCTTGTAAATAATAATTAATATTTAGTTAAAAATATATAAATTATAAAAAGATAAAAAAAATAATATATAAAAATTATAATATATAGTTAAATATAATTATTTATCATAGTATAATAATGATTTAATAGATAGAGCCTATTTATAGTGAAATATACCTATAGTTAGTTGGTTACTCGTTAAAATAATAATTAAAATCATATATACTATATTAAATTTGCTTTATTGATTTTATATTCGTATTTACATTTTACCTTAGACACTTAAATATATGGTCTATCAAGTATTATCTACATTAACAAAGTGCTAATATCACTATTCCATTTGTAAGTTTTTATCGCGGCAGCTTCACATGATTTTTTTTATTTTCTCAATATTTCTTTTTTGTCTTATTATGTGTGTATTTAGCGTAATTATACCATTTCTCGACGACTAATAAATGCGCCAATTGGCCTAGTTGTGCGGATACAGTCGCATAATAAGATATTACCAATATCCCATGTAACAATATAAAGAGAGAGATTATATAGATCCCTAAGAAACTAGCAAAATATACAAGCGATAGATATGGACTGAGTGACATTTTGGTAAATCGTTGATAATAAACAATCCTTATGTTAGGAAACCATGTAAAAAAGATATAATAAAAAAAATAATAATAAATAAAAAAAATAAATATATTGGTCTATTTTTATATTTAATAGGGACTGGGACTAATTTAATAATAGTATATATATTCATTATATATATATAATATATCTATATAATATATATAATTAATATTTATACTATATAATATATATATATATATATATAGTTAAATATTATATATAGTATATATATTAATATATATATATATAGTAATATAATATATATATAGTATATATATATATATATATAATATATATATAATATATTATTATATATTATATATTATTATAAATATATATATCAATATAATTAATATTATTCATTTGTAAAAGGTATATACACGCAATGATAATAGGGTATCGAGCCGACGGTATGTAATAACACAGGGGTATAACGTTTCTCATTAACCCCGTTAATGGGGAGGGCGAGTAAGTAACCCCGCTGAACACCCATAAATATAACAAAGAGCGGGGGTTCCGGAGAAATCCCTCCCCGGAGGGGGGCGAATTATAGTCCTAACCCCGTAAGTTTCCCCGGATGCGCGAGAGGATCCCGACTCACTGCCTCGTGTGCGGTAACCTACTTGGGGTATTCTTTTAGTATAAAAAAAAAAAAAATAAGCAAAAATATTAATATGATAGGCTATTTATTTTAAACTGATATAAACCAATAAAAGTCTCTTAACTAATAGGCTCTCTAATATCATATTACATATAATATTAACAAATTAAATTTTTTTATCAGCTTAATTTCAATTATCATTTTTATATTCTCTAGTTGGTGCGAAACATAGGTCAAACCAAAATGTTACTGTAGAAATTATATTGTAGCTATTTAGAAAATTGGAATGTCTTTTTTTAACGTATTTTTTTTTTTGTTTTTTTTTTTTTTTTTTTAATTACATACAGATTAAAAATAATTTTCTTTTAAATTGGACCCAGAAAATATTATAACGATAAACTATATTAATTGCTTTGAAGCTTATTATTTAGTACTATGACTAACTACAATAAATTGCTTTAAATTTTTGTTGTAATGATAAACTACAAATTAATAGTATATTTTAATTATATATATATTAATTATATACTACTAGTATATATGTATTAATATACTATATTATTAATAATAATATAATATATATCTAATATAATATTATAAATATAATATATAATGATAATATATATATGATTATATACTTATATATATACATTAATTATAATATTATATATATATAATATATAATAAATATATATATATATATATATGATATATTAATGCTAAATGGATTATTTGTATTTTAACTATATAATATTATTATTTAATATATATAATATCATATATATATGATATAATATATGTAATATATATATATTATAATATTATATATTAATTAATTAATATATAATATCATATATATATATCATATTATATATATTAAATATTATATATATTTATTAATATATATATATATATATTATAATTAATTAATTAATATTAATGATTAATATTATATATTATATATAATTAATATACTTAATAATCTTTTAAATTATATTAATTATTATATATATTATATATATACTATTACTTAATTATTATATATAATGAGGATACTAATGAATATGTATATATTCATTCTATATAATAATTTAACCATAGTATAAAAAATATTCATTTCAAACTTCTACTTATCTACAATAATATCTCAAAACTGCAATTATGCTATACATATTAGTGGATAAGGTAGAAATATAGCGATTAGTGTGGGTAGAATAATCTACGAGTGATAGTATATCTCAATTTTAGCTGCTATAGTAAGTAATGAATCGATATGTTTATTTATAATAAGATATATTATAAAATAGAATACAAAAAAGATATAAATTGAAAAAAAATATAGATAAAAATATAAAATGATTAAACAAGACATCAATCATCCGTCAAAAATTACTACAAATCGGCTAGCAAGCCCGATAAATGAATACATTTTTGTTAATTCCTGGTGGAAATAAAAAACTTTTATAGTGGGAAAAATAGAAAATGAAATACTAAAAATATGAAATATAATAATTAATATCTTAATTTAAAAGATATATAAAAAAATTAATTTTTAGAGATATTTTTATATTATATTCGTTATTTACTTGTTAAAAATCGTGTGGCTAGATATCTATCGTTCAAAGGACAGGATTATAGTTATATTAAGTAATATGATAGAGAGTTCTTAGTTAAGTAGCAAGTAATGTATGAAGTTAACTCGTTAAAATAGCTAAAGTACTTCCTTAAAATTTTGCTTTTTTTTTTTTTTCTCGTATTTCTTTTAATTAAAAGAAATTCTTTACCTCTCTATCTATAGGAAATATTTTCTTAATTATCGCTACCTCCACAGAATATTAAGCATGTGAGATAAAGTCAGAGGAGGTTCTCTCGGCTCCCCGTTAGGAATACGGACAAACGATTAGGTATACTAAATTCCTCTCCCACTCACCATCTCCGGGTGCAGAAATATGTGTCTCCGGGATAATAGCATCACTGCTCTTTCAGGAGATTAATATATGGATTTCATGAGCGTGTAAATAGTCGCGTGGGAGGAGGTTCGCACGGGCGACCCTCCCCCGTACGGATAGTTAGACGAAGAAACGGTCCCCCCTGTGGTCGACGTCCGGCTCTCGGGCCTAGAATCGCCGAGCCCGTGTGTAAGCCTCGCGCCTTTAGCACATGGAGTCGCGAAACAATTTGTAAATGCTAATCGAGACTATAATATATATAGTATATATATATATCATGCAGAGCCGGATTCGGTAGATATATATACCGCGTATGGGTTTAATAAAATGCTAGAGAGGCACTCTAAGGTAGCCTCGGGTGGATATATCTATATAAGTATATATCTTGCAATAAAATTCGGTATGGTATAATTATATTTTTAAATATATATATATTAAATGTTATGTGATGCCTCTGATTATATACTCGGCATGTCCCGTCGTGCACCTGACAGAAAAATGGAAGCCTAAATATATTAATAATGCTTTTCATTTACCACGGTCGTGGTAGTTATCTTGGTAGTCTCTCTCTTGATTATAAATGTATATTATTTGCCGAGTGCCTACACGTCAAAGTCTCTGATCTCTACGGTGTGTTTCCCCATAAAATAGCATATTAACTCTCATCTCACTGTTCACTTTCATTGTAGCTATTTAAGTTTTTGGGAATTTTTTTTTTTTTTTTTTTTTTTGACAATTTTCATCTCTTAATTATATAAATTTTGGAACGCATTATTCGCAAGTATCATGATTTCTTTTATTTTTTTCCCTCTCGAGTATATGTCTATTGCTGTTGTTTGATTAAATATTCTGATCTGATGTGTTACAAAAACACTCTATATTCTCGTATGCTTGTTTATTATTGATGATAATGACAATATAATATAATATATATTTTTGTATAACAGTTATCATATATATATATAGGTGTCACCTAATCTGGAAGCTGACTCATTGAATTAATATATAATTATATATATATATAGATATAAATATTTATAATTATATATAATACTATATATATTATATATAATATATAAATATCAATTATAATTTACTATTATATATATATAGTATCATTAATATTAATATATATATATTATATTATTTATTATATTATACAATTGTTATATAATATATAATATAATATTATATATATATTATTATATATATATATTATATAGTAATATATATAATTAATATTATATATATAGTAATAATATATAATATATATTAATATATATATATATATTAATATATATATAAATATATATATTATATATTATATATATATATATATATATAGTATATATATTATAATATATATATATATATATTAATATTAATATATATTTAATATTATATATATATAATTAATTATATAATATATTATTTTTATTATTTTTAATATTAATTATTATATTTTTTTTATATATATTATTATATAGTAATATAATATAATACATATTACATATATATATTATATCTATATTTAAATATATATATATAATATATCGATATTATTTTAAGCCTAATCATACATTCCACCACTCACTGTTTCTTCCTTAATACTTTAAAGATTTTCTCTTCTGAATTAGCACCCAGGGCCGTGCCCGGAAGCAACGTAAGGAAGTCCTCTAAAGTTTATCTTACCAACATCCAAATTGGTTCGCTACAAAATAACCCCAATCCCACTCCTCAAATATTCCCTCACCTTGCCTCCGACGCGTCTCATACAAAAGAGTATTGACTCGATATTGGTTTAATTCATTTTTTATAAAGACTATTTGATAGCAAATAAAAGCTCTAAATATTGAAAATTTCGTAAAATATAAACGTGCAAGAGCTTCATGTGCGCTGTGGAGTAGAGAGGATAAGTCAATTTTAATATTGTCGTGGCGTAATATCGCTCGGCATTATCTTTGCAAACTGATGTGTCTAATTTACAGGCACTTTGTTTCGGATCTCCTAACTGAATTAAACTCTTTGTATATTTCCCCCGAGTGGTGTCCGATTTTCAAATTATTATTCCCTCTCTACCTTTGTTGAAAACCATCAATGGATTTATGCTTGTTTATTTTTCTATGAGATAATGGTTAGGAATAGGTTGTAGTATTCAGGTTCAAGTAAATATTCTTGCACCTTGTGTATGTGTTATATCACAATACGCCTTTTTCGCTGCTGCGTGACCAAATTTTTTGTGCTCTCCAAACTTTCCACTCAATCTATCGTCGAATTGATGGACGTTTCCTTATCTTCATATGAGATCTTAATGTATTTCTTAGTCGTTTGTTAAAGTTAAGGTTGAAAGATAATTTCACTGATCATTCTGAAACTCTAAACTCTACTAAGTCTCTTTCCGGCCGAATGGTTTACTATTCGCAGTATGCGGTGTTTTCGTTTATCTTTTAAGTTCACTAGGATCTGATAGAAAAATCTACTCTCTCCTGCGTAATATCAATATCTCTTTACAGTTCTGAGAGAAGTTAATCTCTCGTATGTAAAAATATCGAAATAGTCTTGCTAGATTACAAAAATATCTTTATTTATTGGTCTACATTCTAATGTTTCCCCTGCTTTTCAAATGGAAATTTATTTGGAATTGCTAATCCGTTCTCTAATACAAATTTCCTGCCCCAAGTCAAGTCCTTCTGTTGGAGTAGTAATGTCTCTCTGGATAATGAAATAAGGTTCAACTGTTCGGTGATTGAAGTTTTTTCAGACTGCAACACAATAATGACGATGTTAACTTGATTCAATATTCTGCTTACAAAAAAAAACTTGTCCCTTTAATTAAGTACTGGCGATAGCTTAGTGATCTCGATTGTTCCGCAAAATACTGTGAGAACTGATCAGAGGAGTTATATGAATAATAGTCACAGCAGAACCAGCAAGACGCCCTTCTATATAAGCTTCTAGTCTCTCTATGTATCCTTTACGAGCCTCTGTATAATAGTTTAAAACTTTTAATAAGAGCCGATCATTCATTTTATACATGATATCAGCCATGGCCATCTCAGAATCATCTCTTTGTCCTTATCTCATTAGAGGACATCACATTTTGCAGCTTTTATTCTATCATCGGACTACGAGAAATTTTACTGAGGACTTAATTGTGATGGTTTAAACTCTGAGCTTGAATTTCTATTTTTGCTCTATATGTCTTCGCCACTATTACCTTATAAAGATCTCTCACGTGTGCAGATGAGTATATTGTGTACATGTATCACTACATCGAGTCAATAGATACTGTAAGTAGTGATTGCTCTCGCGAGTTATAACAGATTGGTAACTCGGAAATAGTCTTTTCTAGTTTATATCAGTTCATTCTGAAAAACAACAATTAACTTCGTCGTTTTGACATTGGTAAATAAAAGTCTCACACAGAAACCTACGAGATGCAGTACTAACTTACTAAATGTGCGCTACATTCCTCACCACTTCTTTTCCATCTGTAATTACTTCAAATTTTCATAATTATTCGGATAACTTCGATGCCTTGTGAGATCTGTCAAATCAGTGCCGTTTATCCCCGATAAACCTTAGCTAAGTTATCTCTGTCCTCTTCGTTTAGTTTCTCCTCTACACTTTTTAAGAATTTTGGTTCGTTCAGATTCACATCTAAAGTATGTTGTATCTACTAAAAGTAAAACTTATTTCTTCGATTTATTATTCTCAGCTATACAATACTCGACTCTAATTTAATTTCGTGTGTCACTTATCCCTGACAACGGGTGCTTAGAATAAATAGTGCGGTTTATATCCTTATTAAAACTTTAGAATAGCGGATCTCTTAATAATGTGCTGGCTATGCTTTCGCGGATGCGGGATGTTAACCTTGACTATCACTAATATATATAGATATTGTAGTACATTCATTATTTATAATATCATATAATATTATATAGTATATATATATATGGCAAAAATATTAGTATATATTTATATATAAAATTCTATATACTTATATAATATAGATATAGATATATATTAATGTAATGTATATATATATATATATTAATATATGATATAAATATAAATAAATATATATAATATACTATTATAATTATATATTATTTAGATTAATATTTATATAATATATATATATACTATTATACTAAAGTATAATTAAATATAGATTATTTAGATTATATATATATCATATTATATATATAACTATACTATATTATAGTATTATAATATAGTCTAATATATAGTATATATATTATTAATATTATATATGTAATGTTTATATTAATATACTTAATATTAATGTAATTTATACTATATAATATAATATATATATAAATAATACTATTATATATATTAATATATATATATATATTAGTATGATACTAATATATTATTATATCTTTATATTATTATTCTATATATTATAAGTATTATATTAATATATAGTAATATTAGTAATATTATAGATATAATATATAGATATTACTATATATAGTATTATCATATATATAATTATATAATAGATTATTATAAATAATATTATATATATTTGCGAAGTATCTATAATATTATTATGATAATTATTGAATAATCTAATATATTAAAGTTATTTTCTATTAATATGGGAATAAAAATATAATATTATATAATTAATTATATTAATGGTTAATTGTGACGACTTCAGTAAAACAACTTATCTTAAGCGGAATAGGTTGTATTGACATTTGAGCTATATAATTTATATACGTCTGATTAGTGTTTCATGGATTAAATATAAAATAATAAAAAAAGAAAAAACTAAAGTACAAAATCTAAAAGAAAAATACATAAATATCATTCAACATTTAAGCCATTTTTTCTAGAAATATTATAGAATAATGCCCCATTATGTTAAGAAAGATATGATAAATAATAATAAACTTTACGTGAAAAGGCACACTGTGAAACACAAATACTGACATATTATTTAGTATATCACTATTAAATTAGTGACAACAATTAATTTAGCTTCTATTGGCCACCAATCGTATGCGTCCACGATATACAATTTATCAAATTCGAAATCCTTATATGCAACTTATACGCTTTAGAATCTATTTGTCTTATAATATATATCTTCCTACTGACTACTTATCTTTTCTGCAGACTATTATTTATTACGCGCTCTCGCTTCTTGAAGGAATCCTCACAAACGATTTGCACATCGCCAATGGTACATCCTCTCACTCACACCGAGCATTCTAATAATTCATTTGGAAAAAACTATTAATAATAATGTCAAAGAAGCAAAATTAAACTCAAATGAGCGATCACTCAACTATCTTTTAACACCCATTAAATCAAATTGTAGGTTATCTTAGGTAACTGTTCTCAAAACCTTAAACTGAAACATAAGGCAATTGTGTTATAGCTAGGCATACTTCCTCCAGAAGATCTCTAGTGCTATATTGGCATAGCTGCGCGCAAAACTAAGTTCACCACGCAACTTTTAATAGTGAGTCTCTCACCCAGTTTTTGTGTATGATAATTCAAGGTATCAATTTTGCCTGAAATTACTCATCTTTGTCGACTTTTCATAGAACCTTTACTTACTATATATATTTATCTTAACAACATCCTCCTTTAAAGCTCATCGATTGTCCAGGCTAGCTTAACGTTTTGAAACGATGTCGCACAACTTAATTTAAAGGATCCAATAGATGTATTGGACCACATGAAAGTTAAACTCGGTATCCAAAGCACTCTCTATATTGTAGCATAGACTAGACCATCTTAACCAAAACTCACTGTATGTCTACTATAATACTCTAGAAACCAAATTGCGATTTAGATCAATCATTTAATAATCTCACGATGTGCAGCATATAAAGACATGAAAGGTATCCACAGAGATTTGAGTTTTACGCTATTGACTAGTATCTTTATAAAAGCGTATTTATAATCTGTATAAATAAATTTAAAACTCTAAAAACTCATCTTCAAAAATAAGCAACAGTTTATACCAAAGAATACTCTTTTTAAATTCAAAAATGAATACTATAAATAAAGAAAATTATTCCACTTATCGTCCCACAACTATTCCTGATGAAGAAATAATTCAAAGAAATGAATAAAACTGTATATTACCACAAGGTAATATATCCATCAAACATTAGGCTATGCTCTAATTCATACACAAATAACCCTAAGAGCAATATTATTTTCGAAATATAGTCATCATAATCATTAAGCCCATATCAAAAATCTACAGATAATTTCATAAATACCAACAAAATTTCTCAAAATAAAAATATTCAGTATTACAATGTATAAATTTTATTTTATATGGTTATTATAATTTACTAAATAATGATTCTCTGTAAGTAAAATATTATCACCTAATGGTCATTATACTAGAAGCAACCACATACTCTCGTATATAATTTGATACTTCTTCCAGCTTATATCTACTAATCCATTCTATTCCCTACATATAAAACATACATTAATACTTCTCACCTTCATACTTGGTAATCATTAATATATATTTAATGAAAAACAATTAAAGTTTGTAATACTTTCAAAAATCACAGAATTTCATTTAACCAAAGAAGAAGAAATATCACAGCTCCAAACCAAAACTGGCATAAGCATTAGAAATTGTTTTGAAAATTTATACCATTATAATTTTTCACACTAAACCTCTATATTTTACCAAGTCCAATAGTTTGTAATGAATTAGACGATCAATTTTTTACCTCTATTTTACCGTATAAAGATATATTAATGACACACATAAATATAACAAGTTTTAAACGTTTTATTACTCTAACTAATATACTCTTAACACCTAAGATACTATAAATAATTTTACATATAGTGTAATGTCCAAAAAACAAAACATAAAAATTAACATATCGTCTAACTTGATATCTCTTAAATTTCCCTGACGACCGGACGTTACTTATTCCTATTGTCATTTTACTAATATACTTAACCGTCAGATAATCAATAAAATTCACATATATTAAATCTCTCCATTATTGTCAAAATTTCGGTACTCGAGCTCATACTCTTTTTATGATGTCTCGAGGCTACGACAATACAATCCGCGACTTCACTCTCCATCCACAACATACCACACCACGCCTATGTATACTTTATTCAGCTTACAGTACTACCTCGTGTCTCCTCCCGCGCGTCGTTCCCCAAGCCACGCCTCCGTAAACCCACAAGTTTCAAAATACTCTTTCTCTGACCACCATACTTCAAAAAGTCGTTCTAACACTGAGTCTCTCCTTCCATCTAAAAAGTATTTCGTCTTCACAGCTCACCATTAATATACCGGCTTGTTACAAAGGATCACAGCACAACACACAAACAACTTAGACTAGTTTTCACAAGCACACACGGTGATAGCCGTACTTACACTCACAAGAGTACTGCTTCGGTCTCCCGTAACATATCTACCCTTCGCGCAAGACACCTGAACAGACAAGTGTAATCGTCTCCTTCTCCGCCCTCTACAAAAATTTCTTACCATACTGAGCGTGACATCCACCAACACGAGTATTATATTAAGGAAGTCTCACACCCAGATCAATTCTTAAGCACAAACCTATCGAATTAGTCGATGCAAGCGTAATAATAGAATCCAAAATTAAAATATTTTTTTATAAAATAATACATTTAATAATACAGGAATTTACACAATACAATGCGGAAGGCTGCGTATCGGCCCAAACGAAAGGTGGATGTTGGCAGACCCAAAGTGCAAATTAATAGTGTTGATTATGTATAGATCGTTTATATCTCTACACAGCACTAAATATGAAGAACCATTATAATGTCTCTTACCGGACTATATGACACCATGATCTATGATATAAGTTAAACACTCGACATGACCAATATCTATACGAGATATATACCCCCCAATATATACATTTTCGAGAAAAGATATAAAAGAAATCCTAATCTTCTTATCTAGTGTAACCCAAGTCTACATTCTTGTAAATAAAATTCATAGAATAATGTAGGTGTAGAATGTGAGTTTTGAGTTAAAATTCATTTTCTACTATAAATAAGTATTATATTTGTTACAGTATATATTGTTCTTTAACCACTCAAAACTATGATGTGTTCCTACCAGTTATTAAGTGTACCACCTGCACCTCCATATTATTAACAATCAAACTAGTCATTTCGCTCACCCTTAGATTATTTTTAATGTTATACCCTAAAATATAGAAGTTTTTGACGTCTATCACTGAGAGTAGAGAGTTCACCTATAAATCACTAGAAAAGCATAATACGCCCAGAAAATCCGATTATTAATTTCATTTTACTATGTGAGAAGCGGACCAACCATATACCTTGACCAGGTTGCCAAGAAGAAAAAGAATAGTGCTTAAAATCAAGGTCCTAATCTCCAATAATCCTATTTTCCCTTTAGTCCTTCGAATAGAAGTGAGAAGATTGTAAGTGCAATTTGCTGAACAGACGCTGTCGCGACCAAGAGTATATAAAGGCTTGAAATCTTAAAATATCATTTTTGTGTCAGATTCAGTGTTAACATCTAATTTTCTTAGCTCTTAAATAGATGTTTAAACTATTTCCATCTTATATTACAGTGGTTGAAAAAGAATGGTCAAATCAGCTGATGGAGGAATTCCCAATAAGAAGCGTAAAACCCGTATAGCAAGTATAAATCATGTATCAATGGTCTTCCATTGATACATGATTGTGAAATAGAAGTTATGGACAAGGATTTCTTTAATAACAGTCGCAGAATTGAAGAATCATTTGAAAAAATTATTGAGGAAGTGATCGCAGAGATTAAGCAAGATGTCGATTATAATGCATTGAGAATGCGTGTAGGGATAAATTTCACATTTGGAGAAGAAGGTTCTGACCGGAAATTCTACATTAATATAAATTATCACGATATAGCTATAGACAATGCTGTAGCCGAAATTTTAAGACGTTTACAACACTCTTTTCAATCAGGTGACAAAGCAGCATTTGCTAAAAACAAATAAAAACACCAATATATTAAGACTACTAAATGTTACTTTTAAGCACCCGCATATTTCTAAAGTTCACCTTTCTAAAGGTCCTACAAGCTGTGCCTTCAGAGCAATTATACTCTATAGAAAAACAGTAGGAGAAGGCTTGGAAGCCAAAGGCATTCACTCTTATACAATTGAAAGCGAAGCAGTAACATTGGCGAATAAATGTGGAATGGAGTATGATAAACCTTTTATTGCAACCGATTTCAAAAAAATCGAGGACACCGAAAATTGTCGGATCATTGTATTTGGACCTGAGGGTAATGGTGTTAATATATATATATATATATATATATATATATATATATATATATATATATATATATATATATATATATATATATATATACTATATATATAAATATGCTATCTATATCTATATATTTATATATATATATATATATATATACTATTCATATATATATATATATATATATATATATATATATTTCTTCAACTATATATATATATATATATATATATAACCCTTCCAATGAAAACAGAAACGATCCCCTATTCATTATTGGATATGACGGAAATTATCATTACTATGCTATAGCTGAAGATAAGTTAAAGCTATGTTCGAGAACACCAAGAAAAAGAATGCCTACAGAAACGGTATATTTTGTACTTATTGCTATACATTTAACATCAATAACATAGCCCATAAACTTGATTGTGAACATTATGGATGCCGACAATGTTTAGATGGCAAATGTAAAGGATCATTCGATCATGACGGTATCTTTCATGAATGCCATGAATGTAATCGTAAATTTTATAATGCTGTATGTTATAAAAATCATCATGATAATAAAACGTGTAAGAAAATAAAAATATGTAAACTATGCCTTACCCAAATAAAGGCCGATCGTATTTTAAACATGACTGTACAAAAGCTTATTGCACTATATGTAAAGAAAAATATGAACCTAAAGAAGACGAATACCATATATGCTATATGAAAGAGAAAAATAAGAAGAAGAAGAATGATAAGCAGAAAGGTGTATACATGCTATTACGACATCGAGACCTACCAACAAGATAATGGTACTAATGCAAAAGGACGAAGAAAAATAGATTTGCAACCATACTTATTAGTATGTCAGATGATATGCAATAATTGCACAGACAGGGAAGGGGAGAATGAATATAAACATTGCGGCCCACGTACAAGAACATTTAAAATAGATGATGAAAAAACCCCTGTAAACCAATTTATAGATTTCATAATGGAATTTTCAGAGAAGAATGATAAATCAAAAGTAGTTGTAGCCGCCCATAACGGAGGCAAATTTGATCATCAGTTTATATATGCATCCTTACTGACTCATCCAAGCTCGAAAGCTATCAGTAGCAATCCTATAAAAAGAGGTAATAAAATCATATCAATGAGTTCTAACGGTAATATAGTATTTAGAGATACATTGCTTTTCACACCCTGTGCTCTGAAAAGCATGCTTAGATGCATGGGAATTAATGATAAAAAACTAACCAAAGGATTCTTCCCTTATACATTTTTAAATTAGGAAACTTTGCATTATAAAGGACTTATTCCCGACAAGGAACTTTTTCAAATGGTAAAAATGTCAGTTTTAGAAAAACAAGATTTTCAGGAATACTATATTAGCTTTGAGAATAAAGAATACAGTATTTTTGAAGAATGCGAAAAGTACTGCAAACAAGATGTTAATGTACTTAGAAAATGTTTTGAAAAGTTCAGATTCAGTTCTATAAAAGATTTTGATTTTGACTGTCTTGTTGGTTGCAATACGATCGCAACTTTATGTTACACAATCTATGAAAATGTATTCATGCCTGAAGGAAAAATTACTATTCTAGGTAGAGAGAATCCGAAACCATTCACTTATGAAGCTATTCGCTGGATCATGTATCAGAAGAAATTAAATAATATCAGTATAAGACATGCACGTAGTGGGGGAGAGAAATCATTTAAGATAAAAAATAAATGGTTATATCCTGATGGATTCGGATATGTAAATGGAGTGAAAACGGCATTTTTGTATCATGGATGTGCAATGTGCATGGCGTGGACATAAAGACTATAATAAGGGAAAAGGAACACTACACGATGTTTCTTCTTTAGATCGATACACTCTCACAATGAATCAAGAAAACGTGTACAGAGAAAATTGATTTAATGTAGTGATAGTGTCTTAATGCGAATGGTTAATGCAGAAAAAGGAAACAATTCAAGACCCTAATCATATAGATAAAAATGTGACTGTTAAAGAATATGTACAGCGTATAAGCAATGACGGTGTTAACAATAGACTTATAATAGATAATTCATTATTTGGAGGCCGTACTGAGCCATTCGTACATTATTTTCCCCCTACTGAAGGTAAAAATATAATGTATATGGATTACACTTTTCTCTGCCCTTTTGTACAGAAACGAATGAAGTATCCTTGTGGTCCACCAGAAAAACTAATAGGTGATAAAGTACCAGATGTAGAGTCTTTTAAGAAAGGAATCAATGACAAATATTTCGGAACTGCATATATTAAGATCCTTCTTCCACATGATCTATACATTCCTGTCTTACCTGAACGAACTAAAAAGAAACTAATGTTTTCACTATGTGCAAAATGCGTGGAGAATAGATGCGAGAAATGCATTCATAATGAGAATGAACGTGCTATTGACGGTGTATACACAACTCCTGAAATTAAGTTGGCATTGGATATGGGGTATAAAATACTCAAAATATTCGAAGTATGGATATTTAAAGAACAAGAGTTCTTGTTTGAAGGATATGTCAACCACTTCTTGAAAATAAAGACTGAAGCTTCAGAGCCTCCCAATAATATTCATGAGGACGACCCTGATTTTGAAGAAAAACTTAAAGAATTTGTCCGCCTATTAAAGGAAAAGGAAGGTGTTGAACTCGACATAAACAACATCAAGAAGAACCCAGGTATGCGATTCATTGCGAAGCTATGTCTTAACTCTCTTTGGGGGAAATTCACATAAAATACACCATCGCGTGAAGATAGAGTATGTACTAGCGATAAAGAAGTATGGGAATTAATCAACCAATGCGATGTTGAAGTTCCTTCCGTTATACCTATAGGTAATAAATATGTTGTTACAGTTGTAAAAAATGCATTAGCTGAACGTTCATCAACAACTGCAAACATCCCTATAGCATCGTTTACGACCGCTTATGCCCGTATAAAATTATACGAATTGCTCAATAAGGTTAAAGAAAGAGCATTATATTGTGATACAGATTTCTGTGTTTTTGTAACTGGTGAAAATGATGAAGTTCCCGATACAGGTAACTTCCTAGGTGAACTAACAGATGAAATAGCAGAATACGGCACAGGTGCTTATGGTGATTCCTTTGTATGCACAGGACCTAAATCACATGCTGTCAGAATAAGAACTAAGGAAGGTAATATAAAATATATTGTAAAAGTCAAAGGCCTTACAATCAATAAAGACACTGAAGATCCTATCAATTTCGGGATACTGCTAAAGTTAGTAATCGAACGAGGTTCTGAAAGTGATACATGTCATGATGAATCATTGTATGAAGGCATCAGATACAATAATGTCACAGTAAAAGCAATGAATAAGATAAAATTAGATGATGATGAATATGATGATGAATCATCTGAAATAGATCTGCCACATAAAATTGCTGTTAAAACAGATGAGACACAGAACCCATTAGCCGACATATATGGAAGTAGTAGAGGTGGTTTATTTTACAACATACCTACTACAACTTTTCAGGTTGGGAAACATGGAGGAGTTAGTATATATCAGGCTCAAGAATGTTACAACATACGTCTGATAAGCGTATCTTTATACGAAACTCTTTCCGCACAGTGTCTTATGGTTTTAAGGGCACTTTAATATCTATTTAATATATATATATATATATATATATATATATATATATATATATATATATATATATATATATATATATATATATATATATATATATATATATATATATATATATATATATATATATATATATATATATATATATATATATATATATATATATATATATATTTATATATATATATATATATATATATATATATATATATATATATATATATATATATATATATATATATATTTATATATATATATATATATATATATATATATATATATATATATATATATATATATATATATATATATATAATGATTCCTATTTGTAATATTCATAATAACAAAATGTAAATAATAAATTATTTTATTACTCATATTTATTTTATTTATTTTATGTTGTATTTATGGTGATATAGAAGAGATATTTAAAAAGTAAGACATAGTAAAGTTAGAGAATGAGATAATCGATATTCTGTATTTAATCACGATCGTATGCATTGCATTATTTATTTAATTATTGAAGCATAACACGGTAGAGAGTTGTGGTATTATGGTTAAGATTAAACAACACATTGCTACGAAAAGAATAGTAGAAATATGGAATGCCATGATCAAATAAAGAACTTATTAAAAAAAAATAAAAAATAAAATTAGTCTCATTGTATATTAAAATATGATATAAAGCAGTAAAACAAAAGCTTATTATTCGATCAGTTGCATTGCATTTGCGCTATTGATTTACTGTTTTACTGTTTTAA
>JABUQX010059451.1:25000-27500 GCA_015478945.1 Trachelipus rathkii | reverse complement strand
AAATTTCAAGGAAAAGGCTGCGACTCCGAATTTCGATTACAAATTTTCGCTAAAAGAAGAGCAGGCAAGGGTGGTAAACGCGCTGGAAAGGCTGTGACTACCAATTCGCCTACGAGAAAAGAGATCTTCAAGCAGAAGGATTTTTTACTTTCATTGAATATCTTTACTTATGTTGAATAAAAACATCATCAAAATATGGATTTTTAAATTACCATCATCCTCTTATATAGGGTGCTTGCCTCTTAAAAATAAAACCACAACTTAGCAAGCTTCACTATATAATTGGTTTGAACCCCGGAGAAATAACACCAGAACTTTCATATCAAAGCCCCTTCTAACAAAAACAAACAAAAAAACAACAAAAATGAAGAAAAAGAAAAAACTACAATAGCTAAGAATCCCAATCAGAAAACACGCCGAGAGATGACTCAAGCAAACGAACATTATCGATACGGACTTCATTTTTCATTTTCAATTAATTTTGGATATGATCTTCATCTTTTCACAACTATCACAGTTCGAGGATCATCGTTTGACATATGTAACTTCCTTTACGGTATGGATTTCTTTCATCATTTCAAGTTTGGATTATGGCAGAAAACCCTCATTTTGAATTCCACTACGAACTCGGATTCCTTTTCGAATTCTAAATGGTTCTGTGACAGCTCCCTTTTATGTATGAAGAAATTTTTCAATAAAGGACCTAAATTTCCAAGCAATATTCGCCTCTTACATATGTAACTGCTTTACGGTTATGATTTTCTGTTCATCATTTTAAGTTTGGGATATGGACAACGAAATTCATTTTTGGATTCCACTACGAACTCTGATTCCTTTTCGAATTCTAAATGGTTCTGTGACCTCTCCCTTTTATGTATGAAGAAATTTTTCAAATAAAGGACCTAAACTTCAAGCAACTTCGTCTCTACATATGTCAAGCAATGTTTCTCTCGTAACTACAGCTTTGAAAACTATTTACGTGCGCATTGATCAAATCATGGATACATCAGAAACGCCTTATATTGGACCTTTCCTTGGATTAACGGTTCGATCGATGTGGCCTATTTAACTTGTGAAAACTCAATTGTTCCATATCAAGAATTATGTATAAACATTTTTATTTTTATCCATTTAAATGTTTGTATGTTTGTTTATATCTAACGGATAAAACCAAATATGCTTGTGTTTAAATGCACCTTTTATTTTCTGTATATATAACATTATTGTATTTTTATGTATTCAAATATTTGTATATATGTTTAGATCTTCGGATGTAACCAGTTATGCTCGTATTTGAATATTTTTTACATTTCATGTATACTATTTTTGCCTTCAAATGTTTGTATGTCTACTTATGTCTTTGGACATAATTAGATATGCTTGCATTTGAAAGTACTTTAAGCTTTATGTATTTTGGAGCCTGGGATTTTTACCTCATTGATATGTCTTATATGTTTGTGCGCATTGTTAAATGCCCACAAATATGTATACATTTGAATGAAGGTTAATTTTTATATCATGTATAATTATTATAACATACTTTCTCACTCCGTGTTTAGCGCAGGAAGTAATGTAGCACTCCATTATAACTTTGTAAAAATTTTTAATTTATGTTCGTACTTATGCTAAGATTTGCGCGAGCAAAATTTTAGCATAAGTCGAAATGAAATAATATATAAACCCGCCTGTTGAGATACTCTTCAGACAGATTTAAAAAATCCATCAATAAAAAAGTCAGAAAAAACAAGATCTCACTCAAGATACTGCTCCAGAACTCTCCAAACTTAAAAAACACAGCTTTGCGGCAAGAGAGCGAAAATTCAAGGAAGGGCTGCGACTCCGAATTTCGATTACAAATTTTCGCTAAAGAGAAAAGCAGCGAAGGTGGTAAACGCGCTGGAAAGTCCGTGACTACTAATTTGCTCTACGAAGAAAAAGTATCTCAACAGAAGGATTTTTTACTTTCATTGAAATATATTACTTATGTTGAATGAATACCTCATTCAAAATGACTGGATTTTTAAATGTACGCAGTCATCCTCTGATATAGGGTGCTTGCTCTAAAATAAGCCACCAACGTAGAAGTACGCCCTATATATATATATATATATATATATATATATATATAATATATATATATATATATATATATATATATATATTTATATATATACTAGTATATATCATATATATTTATATATAACATTGGCGTATCCAGAATATTTTTTTCGGGGGGCCAGACAAAAATCGTTTCATTATATATATAGTATATATAATATATATATATATAATATAATTATATATTATATATATATATATATATATATATATATATATATAATATATATATATATATATATTATATATATATTTAATATATTATATAGTATATATATATATATTATATATATATATATATATATATATATATATATAGAATGATTGATTTAATATATATATATATTGTATAATATATATATATATATATAATAATATAATT
>JABUQX010059450.1:7500-10000 GCA_015478945.1 Trachelipus rathkii | reverse complement strand
GATAAGTGTTGAAATTCTAATGAAGATTAATTTTATTCAAATTACTTTGCATTCTGAAAAAGTAATGATAGTGGTTTATATTATATTATTAAAAAGTAATGATATTGGTACTACTGTATATGTGCATTCTTTCATAAAGGTGGTAGGGTGTTGATTTGTCATGCAACTTTAAATATTTGTGTTTGGGGTGCGATAGCATTGGATCGTAGGTGTTTGAGGAGAATATTGAATATATGGTCGGGTCCAACTGCTTGTGAGTTTTTAAGGTCTCAAAGTTTTCATGGTTAGGTTTGAACCTTTTTATCCGTTTAATTATCTGCCTGTTAGTTGGGTATGTTGGTTTCCGACTAATTTTTGATTAGTATGACATGAGAAAATTGCACTTTATTTAGGACTGAAAAATTTCTTGTTTTGTTTTGCAGATGACATCGCGTGTTAGTGGTGGTTGAATGTGTGAAGTGTGTTGGTGGTGGTTGAGTGTTTGAAGTGTGGATTATTTCCATTGTACAGAATATTTTTATAGTGGTGGTCATGTGGTTTAATGTTTGCCTATATTGTGGCCAATTCTTTTTCTGAGTTAAGTTGATTATATTGTTTATTCTATTGTTGAGGCCTACGATTTAGTTTAATTGGTCTTGATTCGGTTTTTTTATTTGGTCTGAGGGAGTTTCTTTATTTAATGAAGGTGTTAATATCTGGTGAAAGGTTTAGGGTTAAGATGTTTACGGTGAACATGTAGGATGAAGTTTATACATGTTTTTAGAATTATTTTATTGAAATGTTGTATTACTTTGTTGAAATGGGTAAAGTCAGCTATTTGAAGGGAGTGAAAATCTAGTTCTATGATTTTCGTATAAGATTGTAAGTTTTCATTATTAAGTATGTGCATGTATGTTCCTTATTTTTGAATTGTGATTAGTTATTGAACGTGATCTGAGGAGAGAGCATGAAAAGTTTGCCAGTTTGTGGTGACATGAAATTGGAGGTAGCAGTAGGAGATGTCAGGGGGCTGTAGGGTTCTGGCTATGTTGTAAAGATCGATGAGTAGGTTGGCTTCAGTTGTTGGGGATGCTAAGTGAATGTAAATTGTATAAAATGCAACACCTTTTAATGTATGTGTGTGTGTGTTTGTGTGTGGGAGTGTTAAACCATGTGGGATTGTGTGCATTCAAGTCCCCGGCTAATGATAAATTATTATATTGTGCTAAAGGGGACGTGTCAGGAGCATAACCCTGCTAATAGTGCTGGAATATAAATGGAGTGATATAGAGATATCAAACAAATTATATGATTTTCTTTGCTGACTTGTATTTCTATTGAATGGTAAATGGAAATTTGAAAATTGTTTATCAAATAATTGTTTATGTGATTTGTGGTGATTAAGAATTGGATATTTTTATGTATAAGTATGATAAGGCTATTTTTGGGACGATTTTTGTCCTTTGTTAGCGTTGTATAGTTAGGAAATGGAGGAAGATAAGTGTTTTGGATGAGGTTAGATTCCTGAATAAGTTCTATGTGTATTTTGTGTATAGTTATGGTGAGGTGCAGCTCTTTATGCCTGTTTTTTAACCGTTGATATTTAATTGAAATACAGTGATTGTTTTATGGGGATGAGGGATATGGGGTTTCTGTGTACGAGACTCCGCATAAGTGGGAGGACCAGGTTGGAAAAATCCTGATTAGGGGTTTGAAGGTTTGTGCAATTTAATGGATGCCAGAGTTGCCAGGTGTCGCACAATACCGACGTTTGTCCTCTACTTTGATCTATCGCATTTGTGCCAGTTATTTGCTCTAGGACTGGAATTTAACTATTTCTACAGCTAATAGGAGGAATTTGGCGAGTACACCATAAAGACACTCAAAATTCAAATAGGTGAAAAAATATTGTAATCTGAAATATTTGAGACCAGATGATGCTATGGTGACGATCACGAGAATCGCATATCCCGTAGGAAGTAAGGAGAGGTGAGGTTAATATATCTATCAAGTGTTGCCATTGCTGTTCCAACATGGAGAATCTCGAAGTCGTACAGACACATTCCAGATATATATATATATTATAATATATATATATATGTATATTATTATATATATATATATATTATATATATATATATATATATTATATATATATATATATTATATTATATATATATATATATATATATATATATATATGCGAGTTAATGCTTTTAACTTTAAAGGCTTTAAAATATTATGAATATGTGAATTCTTTTAAATCTAATATTTTTAGAAATTCATTTTAATATAAAATGACTGATTTAAAAATTAAAAAATAAAATAAAAATATTTAAATTCCCTTTTATTTTCGGTTTTAATAAATGGGGAAAAAATAATTAAAAATATTTTTAATCCAATTTTTATTCCTGAATTTTAAATTGGATTTTTATGGAAAGAAATACGGCAAAATTAAATAAAAGATTAAAAATTACTGAAGAAGAAGAAGAAGAAGAAGAAGAAGAAGAAGAAGAACAAA
>JABUQX010059449.1:0-32500 GCA_015478945.1 Trachelipus rathkii | reverse complement strand
TATTATATATATATATTATATATATATAATATATATATATATATATATAATATATATATATATATATATATATATTATATATATATATATATATAATATATATATTATATATAATATATAGATAAATTCGAAGCTGTTAACGCTAAAGTTATGTAGGTAGAATAATAGGAGGCCCTCTATTATTCTATATATATATATATATATATATAATATATAGATAATACTATATATATATAATTAATATATATAATATATATATATTAATAAGTATAATCTTTATCTTGTAATAGCTCGTATACAGATTAATTGGACTGCAGCATTCTTCCCATAGGGCTCCCCTTCAGGGGGGTGTTGCCCATAAAAATAAGGAGAATACCTGTAGTAAGATGGTCAGAATTGCTAAAATAAGAGGGAGAAGGAAGTAAATTATGCGAAGAGTTAGGAGAGATCTCCCTCCGGAGGGGAAAAGGGTCCCGCCTGAAAAAAGAAGAAATTGTTTCGAGAAAATAACAAATAGAGAAGGGCGGAGAAAGAGAGACGGAATCTTAGTCAAGAGGAAAGATTGGAGAAAACCATATAGTGTAGAGAAAGAAGTTCTGAAGTCACACTGTCTAGAACACTTAACATAAAAAACAGTGTTATATTCATCTCGACAATGATCGTATATATTAATAAAATTTACTTCGCACGTAGTGAGAAAAAATTAATTAAAGAAGCCCTTACGCTAAAAAATATGTATCTATTTTCTGTATAAAAGTAATAACAACAAACTATAGTACTTAAATTTTCCTTTTGATGAAAATTTCTGTAAGCAAAAATGGAGATATAATAATTATGATATTGGTAGATCAAAAATAAGAAATACAAAAATAAGGAAAGAAATAACAATTAATAAGTAGTCGCCTAATTTATTAATTCGGTTATCATAGTTACAGACCATCCGTGAAACTATTTAGTTAAAAACAGTATACATTCCTTCACAGAGTTTTTGCTTTATCTGTATCTGAAGTTACAGAAAATGTTAACCACTCTGTCGCCCAGCCGAAGCAAATATGTTGAAAATTCGATTATTGAAGGGCAGTCTGTCGGGATGATAAGTATAGTCGATTCTAAAAAAAGAGTAAAATTTTAACCAGGTAAATTCGTAACATAAACTACGCGGGTAGTAAAATGTACTAAAAAAAAATAGTTAACCAACATGGCTTACTACTACTAGTAGTCTCAAGAATTTATACTACAACCAATTTTTCTGATGAGTTAAGAACTCATATATGACCTAAACGCCATAGATAATAAAGTTACCCTAAGTACATAGATACGCACTACTATATACACGTACACCTTATATAGTAACTACATATTTTAAATAATTAAAGTATATACGTACCTAAAGCAAAGGTAAATACAATAAATATATAGTCCACAACCTATAAGCTGCAATTATAGATCTAACATTACTTAACTTAGGTAGAAATAAATATACCATTGCCAAAGTAGCCTGGTATAATACATAAGTATATTATAATATAAACTCACAATTACCCTATATACAACCATACTACTATACGATATTACAGTATATCAGGAGGTTAAGTACGGTACTAGCAGCAGTTAGTACAAGTATATAGATATATAATAGTATATATCATATATAGGTTATATATATATAGCTATATCATAAATAAAGTTGTTTCTATACATGGGATTCGGTATCGGTCGATTTTTGAGGTATTCAGATCAGGCAATCTGTTTGAGAAGTAGGAAGTATACAGGTATCGGTAAAATTTTTTCCATATTCCTTCTAAACCCGATCAGCCACCACAGTGTCTGCGGTCTTTAACATTGAGCTGACCTTTCGATATATTTCCAATATAATAGGTATAGGTATATATGAGACGATATTATCATATAGACTATATAGTAATATATATATAATATATATATATATATATGAACTAATAAAAAATAGTAGTAATTAAGTATAGTGATATCACGTACCATGTCCTCGCATAATGGCCGATGACAGGTGGTGTTTGGTAGTTGAAAGGTTTTAAAAGCTTAATCAAACGCACCATTTAAGGAAAAGAGCAGATTTGATAGAAGGACGGTTTAATCGCCCTTTGCTTATCAGACCGGATTGAAGATTCAAAATCTTCTAGAAATAAGGTATGTTTCAAATTTCTTTCTTCTTTTTTAATTTTACATTTGTAACGCTCAAATTATTAACCAACGTATTTTAAATTATGCCAATATGCCACTATATTCCTGTCAATTACACAACTATTTTATACCTATACATACACTCTGCATATTATTTATCATCCGTTCTCAACTTCTTACCATATTATTACCAAAATCATATATAGATAGTATATTAATCATATACTCATAATAAATTAATTTATTAATAAATTATATCATACAGACACTTATTGTTGCCTCACCAAATATTAGAAAGAGAACTATACAACACAAAAATGGCTATGAATAATAATACATATATACATATCCGCACAATTGATCTAGACAGTCCCTTTCCCCCAAGCTGCGTATACTGGACACTACTAGTAGTCGTTAATATTAGGCGTGTTCTTTCGTACTTTCGCAACCTAATTCATTGCAACTCTTTACGAATATACCGAACTAAAGAAATGCTCGAGTTTGCATTCGTTTTTTGTTAAACTTTTATAATAATAAAAAACTTCAGCTCATCCACTCTGGACTTAAAAATCTTTAATATAAATATTAATGTGTAAACCATCAATTGGAATCATAATCTCTTCTTCAAAATAAGATTCTACAATTACTTTTACGAACGAGATTCAACAAATGAAACTGGTTTTTCCATCAATATTCCTTCCGATATTATAGAAGATAGGAAATGTCTCAAATTATTCTCACAATTCTGCACTGCATTTCCTAATGATAACTACCTTCAAATTCTTTTCATAACCCATCGTCTTATACTAAAGCACTCTGTGAATGATAGAAACATCTTTTACAGGAAAAAATCTTTCATATGCTTTTCTGCGTGAGCTAAGTCTGTCGTATATATCGTCATCAACTTTTTCAATTTCGCCCAAAATATTTAGGATATATCATAATCATTCACCAATTATGACTTACGCAGTATATTTCATACTTTTTTACACATCGCTTTTTCAAACGTAATCGTACCCATTTATTGAGTTTTGTGTTAATTTATTCTATATCCGAAATCGACGACAGGCTCCATCCACAACAGCTAAAACAATGAATGTGCAAGTCTGCCATTCCAAGCAAAAGTAAATCGTGCGTTCCGTACTCTTTACTCGCAAAACGAAACTTTCAAGCAATTAGTTACAGTCTACAATCAGGACCTAAACGTGCCCTCGACACAGAAGTCTTATCGATGAGAGGCGACTGTTTACTAGTGTTATAGGACTTGGATCACAGTATTTCATTTAATACTTAGATTGAGAGCCAATTCAATATTTCTCAATTCATAAAGATTTACATGCATCTGCTAGTGAGAGATATTTATGACGCGAACCCAAGCGGCATGTTTCTTCTACCGAACAATTTTACCGCAAGCAAATTATGTTTCAATGTTATAAAATAGTGTGTTGTGATTCCACCTAACATTAGTACGTCCCTCAGTGATCTACTTGCACTAGCTAACTCCACTTCTACTACGCAAATATCGCAGTAGTGTCATGTTATTACGACGAATATCCCTTCGATAAGGAAACTGCACCATTCCTCTAGTTGAGGCTCGCATTTCCCTATTCAGTTATCAGGAACGAGACTTTGAACCTCCCCTTATTCCGAACTCCCTAAGAATTAACAAGTAATCGCGCACCAAATGCATTATTAATCCTCTCCGCCTATTAACCGATGTGTGACCGTCTAAAAAGTCCAAGCGTTCCCGATGCTTTCTTTCTTTACCCCTCCGAAGGAGAGTATGGTTCCAGTCCTTCGGGATGAATCCTTAGTTCCCGGCTTACACCGTCTTCCCGGCCCCCGTCGTATCTCTCCCTCGCAGGACTTCACACCCTTTTCAAGGGTAACCCCCACTCCCCCTCTTGGTAATTTATCTCTTGGAAGGTAATGTGTTTGCTTTAGATACTCTGGTGTATATTGAAAACCTGTTAATTCTTAAGTTACGGTCCCCGTCCTCCTTATGTCTTAAATATCCCACCTTACTGGAATATGACAATGTGAAAAATAACAACAATATACTTGTTAGAGATATAAGAAATTGTGCATTCGGAGAATGTAAGATTAAATTACTTAGTGTTAATCTTGACGATTTACACAGTATATTAGAACTTACCGCGTAGAAGATCCCTCAAAGGTCTACATGCATTCATGTGTCGCGCATCTCAATGCTTGAGTCAATATGCCCTTATGCATTTTCTAAGTCTACGGATATATTCAAGTAAATTTTCAATCAGTCCCCAATAATATTACCTGCAGAAGATGTTTTACCATTTATACTCGAACGATTTGACACTCTCGTATGACAAGCATTTTAGTGCAACTCTCATATATCTGCTCCAGTTCATACGCTACTCGTCTTTGGTATCTTTCTTAGATAAAGTAATTGCATCTACTTTGTAACCGCCTCTCAATATGTTAAAATAGACTCAATTACTAATTCCTGGTCTTTTACATGTGCTGGATCAACTCGCCCAAGCAGCACAACAAGCGATCGGAAACCTATCATTCTAACCATCACGCGTGATCATTGCGCATCCTTTTCCTTTAGCTATCATTACTGCATTGAACATCATTATGTGCAGTAGACTTTCATCTCACTATATGTGTGATATTCTTTTTCCACGGATAACATCAGCCTCTAGCCACCTCTGTACACCACGTGTACTATATGCGAGATCTCAACTTCCAAGCCGTTACTACGTCATCTCTTCACACGCCATCAATACGCTCTAAATATCCCTGTAGCTAGATTCGGATTATTCTAAAGCAGATTCCCCTTATTCTCCATTCTAAACCTTTTTCACGCCACGCTCTATGCTCATATGTGCCAGAGGGTCCATTGGCGTGTGTAACTGATCATTCGTCAAAAGTGAAATTCCTGCTTAGTTTACCAGTAACCTCTCCATTATATGTCATTCTCCTCCTTCCCCAAAAACTGAGGTTCAATTGTACCTCTGTTTCTCCTAACGTATACACCTTTCTAGTAATTTCATTTCTTTTGTACACGATAACTAATATATAATTCCAACAGCATCCTTTCCATATATCTAAATGACTTCATTAATCAAACAACATTATTCAAAAATGTGATGAAGAATTACAAAAATATGTAAAAGTAAAAATTGTTTATTGTAAAATGGATATTAGATATCCTCATTTACTTTTCATATGTATTGCCTGTTCCATTATGAAATCATTTTTTAAGTTCTATCTACAGTGAGATATGCGTTTAATGTTACTGTTATAGTGTCTTTCTCTTTCTTATCGGCGGAAGATCATCTTGAAATGGAAATCAATAGCCTGGATAATATAAATTTTTAATATAGTGAATTAATAAATTATTAATATAATAAATAAGAATAAAATCATTTACTTATGTATCTAGAATAAATATACTCATGTGTAGATATAAAAAATAACTCGGATAATGATACTACAGAATCTAGGAATCTAGCGAAATTTAGTCTTAAAAATAGTTTGATCGTGATGTCCTTAATAAGATTAAGAATACCCCATTGAGTAGCTCACTGATTTATGTATAACTCAGCTCTCTAATCTTTACAGTCTGGCAAAATCACCTCTGTATGATGCATCGTTGCCAGATCCTATCAACAGTTGATTTAATAGAATATATATATGTATATATTAAACTTTATGCAATAAATGATATAAAGCATAAAATCATTTTTCATGTTTCATGTTGAAATTTTTTGAAAGAGGGGTGTAGTCTTAAAAATGAGAATAAAGCTTTAAAAAAAATATTAAAATTAGCTCGAATAAGGAGACATTGCATTGAAAAAATAAGTTCGTTGAATAGTGTTTACGATTTTATGCATATGTATGTTTAGTTACGTTACTTTGGCAAAGTATTAGTGAGTACTTTGTTAAGGATAACAGTTTATTCGGGCTATATTAAGGGTATATATTATATAAACTGTATATATATATAATTTATAAATGTAAATTTTTTACTTTTATATTATAGAAATTCAAATAACATTATTTTATTATAACATCATGTTACATATGTTAGCTTTATTGAGTTGTGGAAACCTTATTAACTAATTAGAGTAATATTTTCGTAGTATCAAGTGATTATGATAATTAATCAATGTGTAATAAATTAGAAGTGAAAATATATAACCACAGGGAACCTTTACCTCAATATCCATATACAAATTCAATAGCCAATATAACACATAACATAACATCCACTGACTAAATAACAAAACAACATACAAAACAACAGTTTTTCGAACAAACCTTCGAGAATTATATACCCTTTTTTAAGACTTGATATATGGTGAGTTCAATCTACAAGTCTAATTATTCTTGTTTATACTTTCTTCTGATTGGTTGAAAGTAAGAATGCATCTCATTTACCTTTATAAATTAATCATGTGTTTATATATAACATTACAATTTCAGTTCTATATAAACAATAAGTTTAAAGGACATTTTTTCGCTTGTGTCTAGATATGTAATGTAACCTCTCGCTTCTTTGCCTCCTACGGACGTCACTCTTATTTATCAGTAGTGGATCTTGTAATATCCCAAAACGTAATATATAATATTATTGTTCATTTTTAAACATTTTTTACGTGAAATAAAAACGTAAAATGTATGAGAGAGGCAATTAATATAATTACCTGTGTTCCAATTTGGTAGGTAATGCAAGTAAATATACCTTAATTCATATTCAGTAATATTGAAAGAATCCTCAAGATTATTCGACAAGCCTCGAAGCTTGGATAAAGGCTGAGTATGTGTCATCTGTGATATCGTCTCTTGATGAAATCAGAGGTGATATATAGTGGACAAGCTTATTGAGCTGAAGCTATTATTAATAATAAGATATAATAAAGTGTGATTGCTTTTCACTGGCATCTGATAATGTTAAGATAAGTTATTGGTATATATATGTATCTGGCAATCATATTGGAATATAACCATTAAATGATGCTATGTTCACATGCTAATTGCGTACGGTATAGGTCACTTGGTTCAGACACTGCAAAATATATAACAGGCTATTGTGATTTTATAACATATAGATAAAATAAACGACTTAAAAGCTCATCTTTAAAGTATGTTATGCCATATGACTCGAGTGAGGACTTAAATTCATATAGCTCATTGTGATTGTTAAATCTTACGATATTTATACTACTAGACTAACATGTGAGGATTCCCGTTATAATATTCTATAGTAATATCAGAAAAATGTCGCTTAATAAACTATTACAGCCATGAGGATACCGATTTTACTATCTCTCTGGCGGGATAAGCTAAGATATAGTGGAGTATGTCTGTTGAACCGAAATAAATGCATAGAAAATAAATGTTTATTGCATGACAAGTTGATATTATGCTTACATCCTTTTTCGGGATTGAGTTAGTTGAATCTTCTGGAAGAAAACATTAATAGATACTGCTTACTAAAATTATACAGAAATCCTATTGATCCAGCTGATTAAGTAATGGTTTTAATATATTAATAAAAACTTATATGTATGAATGTATTTATTTTATTTTAATGTTCTTTTTATTGGAAATATTAATTATGTTTATACACCTGATAAACTGTTTGTACTGCCCCCTTATGTACGCATTTGATTGTTTAATATATTGGGGTATATATATATAATTAGGAATTTGCATCCCTGGAGAGGTTCTTTTTTCTTTCAATTAATTCTTTAAGTTTTCTTGTTTGGAACAAACTTCTTCTCTTTAGGTTATCCACCTACCGGCCCTACACACCACACGATATATATATATATATATATATATATATTATATAAGATATATATACTGGCTAATGTTCTAATTTTATTTACGTATGTAGCGGTGTGTTAGTTGTATAAAGGTATGTTATTGTTCATAGTAATTAGCTTTTAACATGAGAATAAAACTTATTACTTTGTTGTCTTTACCCAATAAGGTAATTATGCTATACTAGTTAGGTTAGGTATTATGCTAAATTTTATTGTTAAATATTTACTATTTTAATGTATAAAATATTAAACATTGTCGCTACGCTCTCCCAGAGTAATTTTTGCTAATTCTATATATCATGAATTGTATCATCAAATTAATACTGCATGTATAGTAACAAAGAAAAACTTCATAGTATTGATTCAGTATACTCATTACCTCGGTAATTATTACTAATTACTATATTATTTATACTATATATATAGTAGCCCCATTCTCTTCCCGGCGTCCGTGTTCTTCCGTTTCCTACAATAGCTATTATATATATATATAGATTATTATTATATATATACTATATATAATTATATATAGAGATACTCTATACTATATATATCATATTGATATACATTATCTATATAATACGCTATAGTATATATAATATATGGACAGGGATTGTTAAGACTCCGTGAGTTTGATTTTTTTTTTGTTTTTTTTTATATATTCTCTAGTAAAAGAAAGGTCAAAGCCCTACCAGTGTTGGGGGGGGGGGACAGATCAAAACATATATAGGACCCAGTACGTTTGACGACTCCTTCAGTCTTTTAAATTTTTTTTTTTTTTTTTAATCTAAGAGAAAACTACTGCTCAAACAAGGAGATGGCAGGAAGTCGGGTCTACTCGGGCTTCCGGGGGAACGACAGGGTAGAACTGGGACCCCCCTCCGGTGGGAGGGTCTCCGAACTTTTCCGTTCGAGTCTCTCTTGGGTTCTGCACAATTCACGACTGGGCTGTCTGCGGCGGCTCGGTTTTCCTCGCCCCTCCCCTACGGGGTATGGAAAACGTATCCCCCCCCCTTTTCCCCGTCGGCTCGAGGACCCCCCTAATTTTTTTTTTTCATTTTTTTTTTTTTCTTTTTAATTTTTTTACCTCAAAATTAATTTGTTCTTTACATTATATTAAAGCAACTTTGTACGATGGATTCCATAATTCCGCATTTAAATATATCTGTAAGCTGCTTGTACTTTCGAGACTATTCATTGTATGAAGAAAAAAAATGATTTTTTTCTGTTTTTTTTTTTGTTGTTTTACATTTTGTTCTTAGTTTATACGCTGAGTTCAAATATGTAATTGGTTTTTCTGTAAGTGTCGTACTTTGTTTCTAGATATTTCATTTTTGAAAAAATATTTAGGTGATATTAGAATAGTGATCGTGATTTCTGTTAATAGAATAACTCTATTTAAAAATTATTTCGAGCTTTCAAGGAACGTCCCTTTCATCATCTCAAATATTGCTCGTAGGTTATGTCATCCACGTATAGCTAGCAATTATGTGAAAAAAAAAACTAAAAGAAAAACATCAAACTGACGTGAGAGTCTTAAAAACATAACAACAGAGGCCTATATATATATATAGTATATTAACTATCTATCTACCTATATATATTATATACTAATATGTATATATATTAGTAATATGTATTTATATATCATTATATAATATATAATATTATATATACATATATACTATATTATGTATGTATGTTATGTATGTATGTGTTTGTCATTGTATCTATATTCTGTATGTATTTTGTATGGTATCGGTGCTATGTTAATGAGTGTATGGTATTATGGATGTGATGTATGTATTAAGCTTGCCTTGGTAGTATTGCTTATTGTACCTTGCATTAATATTATATACGAGTGACCACGATCATTAGTACCACTGGATATATATTATAATTATAAGGCCCGTCAGAATATATATATATATATATATAGACTGATAGGTAGGTAGTATATATATATATATATATATTATATTATATATATATATATTATATTAACTATACCTTGTATACCAAAAAGCAAGATAGATCTGATATATATCTCATTATAAATTTGGAGATATTGTTTGAATTCAATAAGAGCTATCGTGATATAAACAGTATTGTAGCGCAAGCACCAAGATGCATAGCTGTTAAAATTTCGTCATTGAACTATAATTTCAATAAAATATGCTTATCAGATCAGATTAAATAAATAATAGGTAGCTCTTTTAAATGTTCAAAAAGTTGTAATGCCAAAAATTGGCGGCTTCGCTACAGTTTCAAGATAGTGTTCCATGGCGATGACTTACATATTTTTAAAACTATTATTCCACTTTTCGATTATTTGTGTAAATTAGAGAATATTAATTAAATTTGCAATAGTTATTGTGTATTATAGTTAAGGAAGCATTTAGTTTAATTCAATTCGAAAAAGCTCTATTATTGGCTTGATCTCATTACTTTCCTTAAGCACTTTGTCCTCTTGAGACATGATCTGCCTCAAAACGACAACGGCTGAATACGCTACGTCTTCGTTCTGGGCAATATTGCTTACGAGAATACTGACCTGAAGAAACTCAAGACGGCTTCTCGAAAAACATCGTTCGTTTGTCAAATTCTAAGGAAATTTTGTGAGATAATTCCAGCCAACGTTTGATACCGCCCTGCGAAGATTTTGACAACATTCCGTAAGTATTGCTATTTTGCGTGGTTAGCTTACCGAAAAATTCTTATTCTTACCAATGAGAATGTAACACAAAGGATAGTTAATGGCTCGCGAAGCAGTCGCTGAAATTTCCTTTTTCTTTCTATTTGATCTACCCAAATGGAGTTAATTTTTTTTATTTAATGAACTTGAGGTAGTAATGAAGAGTGTCGACAGATATTTGTGACTTGTGAATTCAATAGACACGATTTTATTAGATGACTATCGCTTTAAAATTATTTCTACTAAACACCACATGCAGCTTCGATAAGAGTGTTGTTTTATCTACGCGGGTAGGCCCCGTTTATGAACTAATCTGTCTTCCCTGTGAATACGATAACAATGCTTTAAATCTTTTCAGCGTATGCCAAGTTTCTGTGATGATAAAGGTAACTTTCGTTACAATTAATGCACTTTTGCATTGCTTTTTTCATGTGCAACAATGCTATGTATTTGATATAAGCCGCTTAACTTATTACTCCAATTTCATTGACATTTATACGTTCTATGAGTTATATAACATGTAGCTAGTATAGACTTATATAATTAATATACTGATCATATAACGTGATATCATATAACTAATATCGTAGTATATATTACTACGATAAACGTTATTATATATATATATATATCTGTAGTTAATACTATTATCTATGATTGATCAAAATTCTATCTCTGCTCTACCCTCTGTCTCGTACACCTCTCCGTTTCTCACTCCTTCTCCGTCTCCTCTCGTTCTGTCCTTTGTTCCTTTTCCCGTTGCTCTCTCTCATTCTTTCCTCTCTTTCTCGTCAACTGCTCTCGCTCTCGCCTCTCAATTCATACTCCAATAATATCGAGTGAAATCCGGGTGCGTTTTCAAGTACCGGGTTGATTTGGTGAGGTTTGTATTATATTTTATATATTATATACTGTGAAGACATTTTATGATCCTATATATATATAGTATTATAATAGGCCTAGGATAATGTTGAGAAACTTGTTCCACCTATACGAGCGCTTTAATTAAACGCTATTATATATATATATAAAAATTTATTATAGGTATATATTATAGTATATTAATATACAATGTATTATATGTGTTATATTATATATATATAATATATGATATATATTAAAATTATTATATTATTTACTATTATATGTATCTACCTTGGTTATTGATCATATATATAGTATTTTACCAAACCACTGAAAAAATTTTTGACCTTAAGTGTGATGAGTAACGGAAAGAAGTCTCCAAAAATCTAAAATTATTCTGAAACGATTACTTCATTATCTTTCCTTTATTGTAATAATGACCACTCTAACATCCTCTTTGGACAGGCCATTCATGAAGTGTTCTACTTCGCCCCAACAGCTGATCGTTTTTGTAATGTTGTTAAACAGAGTTGCGTAGTAGGAATAAGAATTCGATTCGCGGGGTCGGTTTTGGCACGAAACGCGTTTCGTAAAAAATGAGCGATAAGAAGTTTTTTTTATTCGAAGTGGATAAGAACGTTTGAGACAGAGGTAATGCTAAAAACGAAATACGGGAGCGCCTAATTTTCAATGCCCAAAAGAAAAAAATTTTTAAACTCAGTTGACGTGCAGTTACAGACGCTGAGAATGGTATTAAAATAGGCCCGAAAAGTTTCGCTTCTAGAGTTTGATTTAAAGACGATATGAGCTTCATTTTTCTAAAGTAAATTTTCCTTTTACGAGTAAAATAATTTTTACAGGAATTTTTTTCGTGTTAATTAATAAAGTTCGCATATTAAGCAGATATACAAACTGTGCTTCGGGACCCATAGAAGTTAGCAATCTAAGGTCACTAGATTTAGTTGCTTTAAAAAAAAAAAATAAAAATAATCGCGCCTAGCGAGATTACCGACAGGTATGCTGCTTAAGAATTTTTGCATTCCTAACCGTAATGATTCATGGAGGTCAGATCCATTTCCTTCTCTCCTTCTCTCTCTCTCTCTCTCTTCTCTGTCTCTCCCGCGTCCGCCGTCTCGTCTCTCTCTTCATATATAATATATATATATAATATATATATACTAAGACTAATAATTATCAGTATAAATATATATATAGACTACTAGTATACTACTTTATTAGTATAGTATAGTAAATATAGTATAGTATAGTATAAGGTATGTTTTAGTCGTAGAATAATATAATTATGATATGGAGATGTAGTTGGATGGAGTTTTGCACCTAATATATCACACATAATATATATATGTATACATATATAAATATTATATATATAATATTAATTACCTAGATTGGATTTTGGATTTATATCATATTTATGTGTGGCGAAATATACTGTTAAAGGAATGTTTGAGATAGATAGGTAATGATATTATAGGGACTATATAGCATGAATGAAATTATATATAATAGGAGAAATCTATATAACTATATAAGCTTTTATATAATAGTAATATATATATATAGTATATAGTATATATTATATGAATACTATATATATAATAATAATAAATAGCTATATAGTAAATAATTTATAGGTCTTGATTATAAAAAATAATAGTGATATGATAGAAAATGTATATTTGTCTTTTCACTAATCAATGAAGTGTAAATATAGATATATATATATATAGTCATATATTATAAATATATATATATATAATATATTAAGGTTTATATAATATGATATAGTTTATATATATTTGTATACTATAATATATATATAGTACTATATATATGATACTATATATAATATATATATCATATATTATATTATTATATTTATGGTAATCATATATATATATACAGTGATAAGGCATGAAGATATTATAAATAGTATATATATAATTATATAATATAGTCATATCTTAATATATAGTGTTAGTAATAGATAATTTCATTATAATATATTATGTATATATTATATATTTATATCATTATCATACTAATATATATATGAAATACTATTACTACTACTAATATATTTTTATATATATATAAATTATATACTTATAATATATATAGTCTTAGTGTAATATATTATATAAAGCTAATATATATAAGGCTGGTAATAGACTACAACGTAGTGTTATTATTACTGCAGTCCGCTTAATTATTAATTATATATTACTATATAATAAATTATATATATATATAATATTATACTAATATATATATATATATATATATATAATATTATATATTATTATTATTAATATAATATATGTGTATACTATATATATTATACTATATCATATGTATAGTATATATAATGAGCTTTAATCTATACTATATATTAGTATATATATCTATAATAATACTTGCAGCTCTGTATTATATACTATTGATATTATATAGTATATAGTATATATATATATAGATATATATATAATTTATGAGATAATTATAAGTGAATAGTAGGTTATGAGGTTTTTTGTAAACTAATCACTGACCGATCTAATGATTAGTATTATATATATTACTTATACTCACCAGTAAGTTGATATTATATGATTAATGATATAAGAGGTATAATATACAGGTATAATAATATACATACATACTCCCCATACGAATTAGCATATCGTATCCATATACTTATATTTAGACCTTAACGAATTCGAAATGAAAAATTTATTAAAATAGAATGTATTAATTGGAATACTCTAATCTGTTTTAGATTGAAGTTAATTCAATTATTGTGAAATATCTTTATCCAAATGGGCGACCGAGCACGCTCACTCTCACCCGCAACCGGACGCCTTTGATGTTACATGCTTACTTGCTGCCTCGGCCGCGCTTTCGCTGCCTACGAGAAATCTTGAGTGAGTTGCTCAACGTTACTTCTCGAGTAGTTTGCTGCCACCAGCAAGCAGGGTTTGAGCCCGAAGATTCTTACAAAAGTACTTGTTTGAAGGATTTTTGTGGACTGATGTCCGTTAAAGCAACGCGGGCAGGTGGATTAGCAAGGAGATGTTCTTGTGTCTCTAATTATTGGGAGGAGGAGTTCATCTTGGAAGTTCTGGGAAACTAAGCATTCTGCGTGATTTATGATGTTTTTACGAAATTTGTAGATACTTGACAGGCGCGCAGTGGCTGCAGGGTGGTGTTGCCGTAAAGGCGGTAAAAATTACATGGGAGAGGGAGCCCCATTACGCAGGTACATTTAACGCTGTGTGACATAGTAGCCTGTTCTGTGCGTTAAGTGAATATTTTTCTGGTGTTTGAGGTGTTTGATAAGTAGTTTGGTAATTATTTTAGGTTCACAGGCTCTGAGTGAGTCGGTTCTCGAGTTGAGAGTTACGGTGGTGATATAGGGTGCCGGTTTTCTGGATAAGGAAATGAGTGGGATTGGATTAGGTAATATGTACTAAGGAGGGGTTCAATGTGTTTCAGGGGGAGAGAAAAGTATTGTATATATTAAATAGTTAATATAGTGCATGATAGGATTTTTCCTTAGGGTGTGACAATGCTGAGGTTTTTCTAGATATTTGATGCCAAAGGGGGCATTGCTAGGATGATCATATGAGGAATATATTACTGATTAAGGAGTTTGACAGCGTTGAGTCATTGTCAGAAAATTGGATGGCTTTAATAGGTATTGAGTGATATTCTAATAATGGATTGTGCAAGAGTTAGTAGATAATGGATGGAGTAGAGATGGAAGACAGTACTCGCAGACTATTATTCATTAAGTGCACTTTTTGAGGTGGTTTATCTTTATTAAAAGCCTGTTTTCGCGGAATTACTGAATAGGTTGATAGTCATTGGAGAAAGGTTATACTGGGCTGAGCTCAGGCAGGTATGATAATTTAGCTAGGAAGAGTCAGCAGGATGTATTATCTGTATACTACTGTTGATAGTTTCTTAATGCTAGCAAAAGTTTTTATCCAGTTGAGTGTTTTACGAGTGCAATTTAATTTATATGTGGCCTTGAAACTAATATTAGAAGATGGAAGATGTTATTAATGTTGGAGCCGCAGAACCGAAGAAGCCTGGCATGAGGATGAGGTAGAGAGTAATGTGCACGTTTGTATCAAAGGTCAAAACTTTAGGATGGAATGTTGGCTGTTGTAATTGAGGAGGATGTCGTGATTGTACTGAATTAAGAATGATTGTGATTGTGGGTGTGATGTTAATTATCTTCTGTCTAAGGGAAGTAAAATTTGAGTTAATAGTGGAATTTTTGATGTGGTGGCGAGTAGGTTTCTGCTCGTTTAGTGGATTAAAGAGCACACAGCTGTTCTTAGTTGGTTTATATATCATTGTTTGCAGTTCTCTGTAGCTATATTTATAGAGAGAAGAGAAGAGAGCATGAAGAGCTTTTGCAATGTTTTTGTGACTTGAATTTGTGGGGAGCAGGAGATGTCAAGGTCAATGATGTGTGTTCTGGTTATGTGCAAAGGTCGGTACGTGGTTTGATTTCATTTGTTGAGGATATTAGTGAATGTAAGTTGTCTATAAGTTCATCACCTCTTGGTGTCGTGTGTGATGTGTGTCGTGTTGTGTGTGTGTTGTGTGTGTGTGTGTGGTGTTTTAAGCTATGCTGGATGGTGTTGCATTGAAGTTCCCGGCTAAATTTACTAAGGCTTGTTTACCGTATATATATATATAGATATATTATGATATAGTATAGTATATATATTATATATATATATAATATATATGTAGATATAGCTTCACATTATATGGTGATATATATATAGATATTATATTAGCTATATATAGTATATATATATATATATATGACTTTTTTCTGTTGGTTACGACGCGGCTCTAGTTCTGTGAATTTTTTTTTTATTATTTTTTTAATATATTCGCATATATAATATCCGTAACAATCAATGTGTTAAGTGTAACGGCATGATTCAAGAAATATTATAGGGGACTTTCCATTTTTACGACTCCTCAGTTTTAATTTTGTTTGTTTTATGTGTTTAATACTTATTTATAAGTATATCCTACTAACAATGAATTTAAGTGTAACGGACATGCTCAAAAGTTCGTAAAATTTAAATAATTTTTAAAAAGTGAATTTTTCTTTATGATATTTTTTTGTAATTTTTTTTTTGGTGTTTTTTCAAACTAAAGGAATACCAAAGGGTAAACTCGCAAAGATGGCAGGAGTCGGAGGTCTCCGCCTTTCCGGGGAACCACAGGTAGGATTAATTTCGCCCCCCTCGGGAAGCAGGTTTCGGAACCCCCGCTCTTTGGGGTATTTTTGGGGGTTGTCGGGGGGCCTTCGGCCGCCTCGCCTTAGTGTGCGGTAGGATATTGGAGAAAATGCGGGTTCCCACCTAACAATATTCCCCGCCTCAAGTTCGCGCTCGGAGCCCCCCTACATATGATATAATATTATAAACTCGGTATTGGAAGTATACGCTAGTATATATATATATATATATACTAAATATATGATGATCGTAAAGAAAAGTATAGAAAGAGAAGAAGAAATAATGATTATATTTTAGTATTAGATAGCTTATATACATGTAAATATTCTTTGTAGGATATAATTTTTACGGGAGATATTCCTGTTTTAAGTGGGAATATTTATGTGGGAGAAATCTCCGATGTTTATGTGAAAATATTTATGTGGAAGATCTTGATTTTTAGGGAAATTTCTTTTAAATATTTTGAATGTTTTTTCTTTTGCAAATGATCTTATTATAGAGGACGATATTAAATATAATATTTATATGGCATTATTGTTGATACTACTCAGGATATTTAAAAACAAACAACAAAGACACGCAGCAATTAACTGATGTCAGTCTAAAACAGAATGGACCTATATAAAATAGTATGGCGATTGAAATATAGAACTGGGTATGCAGTGTGTTGCGCTGCTACTATTGGTGGCAATCTGCCTAGTTAAGTAATAATTATAAGATTGAATGAGATAATATATAGATTAGAGAGAGATATATTATATTATATAATAATATATATTATAGAAGTATATATATATGATTATTATATATATATAAATATATATATATATATATATAATAGATGTTGTCTATACATAAGTTATGACTAAAATGTAGTTCAATCCTATTGTATAGTGGCTGCAGACGAACCTTGCGGTGCGTGCGGTGCGGGCGTGCGGTGCGTGCGTGCGTGCGCGTGGCCGGTGCGGTTCAAGGAAATCAATAAAAGGTGTGTTCGTGCTCGTATGCGGTGCGAGACCATTAGCAAAAGAGATGGAACGGTGTGGCGGTAGGCAAAAATTGCCTTGAAATAGATGCGGCCTGGGGCAGCAACCCCTTGATCGGCCGGTGACCTGTTTCGGTTCTCTTCGGTCCCTGGGTGTCGATAGTCTCATGTGATTATGCATCCTTCCAGCGTGCCGTTGTCGTGCGTGCGGTGTCGGTGCGGTGGGTGCGGTGCGTGCTGTGAGGGTAAGGTGAGGAAAGTTTCGGCACACTTCCATCCCTACTATATAGTAATAAACATTCATTTATAATCAAATTTAAACTCGTAATAATATAATTAAAAAATATAACATTCAATAACGCACACATAGTGTAAATAATTGTAATTAAAGTTTTTATTTAAGAGTTTCGAAAACAGACGAAGATCCAAAGTGTGACCTTGCATGAAGATCCGAAGTGTGACCTTGAAACTTTTCTGAAAATATCGAAGACATTAAATTCACGTAAATAAGTTGCAAGTGTTTTCGTGATCTTTGTTTCCGAAGAAAGAGATAAATATTTGCTAATTAAGGCTGGTTTAATTTAATATCTATATATATATATTATATTACTACATAATAGAATTATACTACCCATACATAGTATGGCGTATAGCTCATAATTAATAGGGATTTTATTATGATAGAACCTACCTTATCTGTATAATATATATATATATATTATATATGATACTAATATTATTTGATGCAAAATTTATGGTCAAAATGGATAAAACAATAAAATGCAGGGCTGTTCTATTTACGGTATTTATTTTGTTAAATATGTTACATATGGTAAAGTCAAATTTTTTTTTTAAACTTCATATCGTCAATAAAGTGTAGAAGTGGCTCTTGGTGCGGATAGCCATTTTTTTTTAACCATATGCAAATGAATAAATTATAAATAAAACAAATAAATTAAACATTATATACATTAAGTAAAGTTATGTTAAGTTTAGTAATTACATAAATTTTAAACTTTTTTAACTTTATAATAGGTGCAAAGCGCTGTATTTCACTTTAGTTTCTCAATTCTGACGTTACGCATTTTTACTTCAATTTTCTGAAATGTTTTCGAATTAAATGTGATTCCGATATGTATATGAAGTGTGGAGAGATAACCCACATGATCCGAAATACATTTTATGTTCCGAGGGAAATATCTGAAATAAATCATTTTATTCGTATTCGCATTTAAACTAAATATATGGTGAAGTTTTATAAAGGCTCAGGATTTGTGTATCTTACTTCCAATTGTGTAATGTATGAAACAATTATATTTTCTTGTGCTAATAAGACTTTTTTTCGATTTAGGGTTTAGAATTTTAGTATTTTTTTGGACTGACTTGATGGAGACAGAAAAACATGTACCATTACCATAGGTAGATGGCATTAAGCACGGTACTAGTTCGACATGCATGACAGACCGGCTCCTGGAAGCGACTACGTCGCGTCAAATTGCAGCGCTGACGGGCTGACGGGTCATGTTAACGAACTTTACTCGCCTAGACATAAGATATATATAATATATATAATAGAAGGACTACTAACATAACCCCGGATGATGATATATGTTAGTATGTATAAGAACAATATATATATAGTAGAAAATAGAAATTATAATTTTTATTATTAGACTGGGACAGGGCTTCGAATGAGAGAGCCCGTAGATGGTGGTCTTACTTGAGGCTATCAGTCTACTATGATATACTGTATAGTGCAGCCTTCAAATAAAATTAGGTACCTCTAATGAACTGAGAAGAATAACAGAATGCATTTTAATGTATAGTAGATTGGTAAGGTAATTGGAATTATATATATAGAAACTCTTGACGTTCCTAAATATTTATCAGATATGAGAGCTGATAGTATATATATAATGATAGTATTGCAAGCTATTATCGAATTTCTCCAATCCAAAGGGAAGGTAGATAAGATATTATTACTTCAATATTAAAGTAGATGTTTGATAGAATGTAGTTATTTGTTCTACATTATAACAAATTTATATTTCATCCCTATTGCTTTAGGCATGTATTCTAAGAGACATTGTTGAACAGGTAGCTTTGATTTTGCCTTAGTGCGTTGCTTCACGGCTAATCCAAAAATGTAGACTAAGATGGACTGCGCCGCGATAAAGGCCAAGCATACTACACGAATTTTTTTTATAACTCTTCGACATCTTTAATTCTCACAATTGGTATTTTATTCTCAGTCATGTTAGATAAAACATCTGCTTCCAACTCTCCAACACAAAAGTTGGAGCTCATATAGCAGATTGTAATCGCAAGGATTCGGCACTTGGGCAATGTTAGTGGTACAGGCCAGTTACACTCATAATTAATATATATATTTATGATATATAGATCTTTAATATTATTCATTTCTTTATTATTTTGGTTAACTGCAATTTTATGCAAAAAAATAAAGCTAGGAATGAGTAAATTAGAGTTGCGTGATAACATAATGGGCACTATGGCTTTAGAGATTAGTGGGTAAGTCGTTTCGGTGCGCATGATCACTCTTTCAGCTACAGGAGAGACAAAGCATCCATAGTGCACAGGCGACGAGCAGCACGGGTGAGCAGTCCGTATCTAGACAATAGGGATTACAGCGGCTGGTAATATTTAGATAGAGAAATATAAATTAAAATAGGTAATATATTGTATATGAGGGAATATATATATTAAGTATATAGCATATGATAATTGTATATGAAGTAGTTAAGCCCCTTGCTCATAGGAGTGGATACGTGTATAAATAATAGGATAGATTTAGATAGTAGGTAGTGTGTAGACGATAGTATAGAGGAGAAGAGTTAGAGTCATTTAGATAGAGAAGAAACTGAATTAGATACTATGAAGATATAAATGATAAAGATGTAATGGAAATTGGAGTAGATCATATTGATTGTTATTGTTTGATTTAGTGGAGATGATGCTATTAGGTATGTGATGACCGATGGTGAGTTTTTTAGATTTGTTATGACTCTCGGATACCAATATACTCCTAGCTATGACAATGTTGGGTTGCACTAAAGTCGTACTCCTCCTCGCGCGCACAATACTCTACTTGTGATGTGCCGCCTCAAAATAGGTGTAGCTTGTAAAGACTTGAATAGTTTGACGGGGGTGAAAATGGGTAGTTGAAAGAAGAGATATTAAGATATATATATAGGAGAGTGATATCATAGTTAAAGCTGGCTCAGATGATTTTATTATGATGTAGTTTAATTAGCAATGTTAATAGAGAGAATATGACGTGATGAAGAGAGAGATACATATATAGTAAGATGGACTGAAAGAGAGAGATATGAGGTCAGTATATCTTAAGGTAAGAATATTAAATATAGATAGATGATAGTGAGGAAAGAATAAGATGAGAATTAAGATTGCCACTAGTATTAAATGATTTTAAATTTTTTTTTTTGTATCCTTTTAAGAACATGGGATATCTGCTCATGTTAAGGATATGGATATCATAAAATAACATAGGAATAGACTGAAAGGAATGAGATATAGTATGATGTATGAATTAAAAGATAGAATATGAATAGAGATATATAGATATATATTAATATAGATATAAATTTAATTATATATAATAGTATATAGTAATAGATAGTTAAATAGATTGAGAGAGATATAGAGATATAAAGGTATGGATAGATATAGTAATATAAATATAGTAATGATGATAATAGATATGTATACTATACGAAGACAAATCTGATTAATATTATATTAGTTATAAGAAATAGAATGAATAAGATGAAATTTCAGATAAATTAGTATATATTAAATTAATATTATTAAATATAGGAAGATGAATGAAATATAGAGAACAGTATATCAACAAGTAAGCAATATTAATTCATGTGATTATTAAGGGAGATAATATGTAGATATTATGTACTAGAATAATTTTGTACATAGAATGATATTAGTCAAAATATGGATAAATTCTCTGTAGGCAAGTGGTAGATAAAATAATAGTTAGTATAGCGGTGTATGACGATAGGGTAATCTTGAGCTTGTATTATAGAAGTGCAGTAAAGGGCACAGGAAAATCTTTTATAGTGTATTATGAAGATTATTTAGGAGCAAAAAATATAGTGAATGGCTTTAGAGTTATACCCGAGTCAGTGCATAGTTAAGAGCTGAGACTAAATGAAAAGCTTTTTATAAAAGAATAATAGCTAGAGTTTTAAACGAGTAATTGTGATGTATAATTAGGTACCTATACATTTCACAAAAGAGTTATGGGGAAGTAGATTTATAATATATAATTATTATTAGTTAGATATATATTATATTAGTAGAGAGTTGGAAGTTATATAGCATAATGAGATATTATATAATATATACATCATTCTTGTGTTGAGAGTGTGGAGAGAGTATTAAAGAAAACGTGTGATAGGAGTTAGCCGCATTCAGGGCTAGGGACTCTTGATGGTCTGAATGAGACGGGAAGAAACACGTGAGAAAAAGGGAAACAGTGCGGCCTATATGATAAAGCAAGAAAGGGAAAATGAGTGTGCCCAAGTAGGATACAAATTGATGAGTTAGTGACTTTTGAGGTGATGGATTTGGGGATGGATGGAGTTAACAAAATCTGAAGTGAGAGTACTGACTAACTAGACTCTGCGTCGTCTTTCCTTTTCTCTTTAAGCTATTAACCTGTCCGGCGCCACGTGCCTCGCTATACCGGCGGGTACGTGGTTTGGTCGCGAGGTGGGACCGGTGTCGCTGCCGCTACGCGCGCTGCGCTGTCGCTGGATCGCACTCCGCGCGACTTATGTCGTAACTGAGTCTTGAGTAGCTGACTGAAGCAGCGTTCGTTGTCTCAAGCGCGTCTTCCGTTCGCGCGCACGCGGCGCGAGCGGCGCGCACACCCCGAGCGCCCAGCGCGCGACTCTTACAAATCGTTACCGCGCTACGGTGACTGCGACAATAGCATGCAGCTCCTCGCTAACTTGACATCACGACCGCGCGCAGCTCATCGCCTGCTCCCGCGGCTCAGTCCTGCGCGCGACGCGCTCGGCGCGCGCGTCGCGCGCGTACGGTAAGCGCAGTCGATGTGATCGGACGGACAGAGGGAGATCGTGAGTGTGAGATAGTAAGGGCAACACTAATTTCTGCGGCGCGTGGCGCGGTGCAGCTGCCGCGTAGGCGTGCGCTCTCTTAGCGTCGGAGGCTTACCGCACGATCGCGCTGCATCAGCGCGTTGAGCTATCAGTCGCGCGCTACGTCGATGGGAGCGCGGACTGGTGTACGTTAATCAGATTGACAGGACTTAGATGAAATTAAGGAGATGAATGTGATAAGGAATGTATATTTAATTGATGTGATTTGATTCGTAAATAGAGGAGAGAGAGAGATTAGAGAGAGAGAGAATGAGATAAGAGATAAGAGATAAGATAAGAAGAGGATAAGTGATAAGTGAGAGACGAGAGAGATAGAGGCCCGTTCAGAAGTGGAAAATGGACGGTATTGAAATAGGAGAAAGCCGGGAAAGTGAAGAAGGGAGGAGAATAAAGAAAGAAGAAGAAAAGGATAGCTGGGAAAAGTTGAACACCGATGGTCAATAACGGAAAGACGGCGCCGACTAATTAAGAATGTAATGAGGTACCAGCAAGAGTGTAAGAAACGACACTATACATTACGTAGGAAAAGGATGCCGTTAATAAGGTAGAATTATTATGGCATGTGGACGGGGTCCACAAACTGTATCAGTGGCCATGGGGCAACAGAAAAAGGGCAGGCCAAAAGGGCAGAGTGAACAATAGTTAAGTGCACAGGAAGAGTCCTAGGAGGTGTAAAAAGATGGAAATCCTAGACCTCAAGCGCGATGTGACGGGCGCAAAAAGAGGGGTAAAAGCATGATGGTGAAAGAGGGTCGGTCCAGTGAGAATTAGAGAGTGAGGTGGAGTAAAAAAATAATATTGTTGAGTGAAGCGACTTTTTTATATTAGGGAGTGATATATGGGTGTATTAAGAGAGAAGGAAGAAGGAGTGCAAAAGTAATGGAGTACAATAAGACGTAGTTCCCGCAAAAAAAATAGAAGGAAAAACAACTGTAAGTATAAATTGTAAGAGGGAGCAATAGCAAAGCAAAAAAGGTAATGATAAACAAGATAGTTTGGAGGGGTGAAGGTAGGGCGGAGACGGTTGAGACCGGGGGAAGGAAGACCCAGGCAGGGAGTGGAGGGTGAGAAAGGAAACTGTGGGAACCAATTGTGTGGAGAAAAAAGAAAGTGGGGGGGGCGGGAAGAGGTGTCGGCAAAGTGCGGAAATGCACAGAAAAAAATCCGCGATGAGGAAAGGGAGCCGGCGGACAATTGATGATATGAATAGAGATTAGATTAGACATAGATTCGAGCAACATGAGTCTCAGTTAGTTAGAATGAATTATTATTATTTTATTAATTTAAGTTTTAAAATATGATTGAGATATGAGAGAGAAGAGATATTGAGATCTGAATGAGAAGGAATATAAGACTAGAAATAGTATAAGAGAGAGACTTATGTAAGGTGACAGTAGATAGACAGAAGAGGGAGATGATAGACAGAAGATTGAGAAAAATTTCCCTTTTTCGTTTTTCGGAGATTATAAAGTGATTAAGATAGATTAGAGAAGAGAGAGGAGAAAAGAAAGATTAGAGAATCAGTTTCAATGATTTAGAGTACGATATTAGCTGAGATGAAGACGGATAGAGTACGATGATTATGAGAGAAGAGATAGATAAGACGCAGTGTAGCGAAGGAAGCCGGTGACGAAAAAAAGCACGGACAAACGTGAAGACGGCGGAGGTATAGTATGTAGATGAATGATAGTCAGGAGAGTATACGTAGAAGTGAGGAGTGAAGAGAGGATGAAGTAAGATAGAATAGGACGAGACATAATATGAATGATTGAAGATAATACGAGAGATAGTAGCCCTGCTTACCTGTCAGCGCGCATATCAGAAGTAGTATATATGGAACGAGAATTAGAGAGATGTATTATTATGAGTATGTAATGATGATATAGTATATATATAGAGATAGATAGTAACTTAAGTAGATATGATATGTGAGATGATTTAAGATGAGAGTATAAGAGGACGAAGATTAGTAGATGAATGTATCGTATTATATAGATATATCAGATGATTACTGAATATAGATAGAGATGAGAGAGAGGTAAGGTTATGACAGAAGTTATATGATGCTAAGAGCGTAAATATACTGGTAGATGTATAACTATATAGATGAATAGATTAGATATTAATAGAGATACTATATGAGAGGTTATAGAAGTACAGCTAGCGAGAGAGGAGAAGAGACGATTAGGAGACTAGAGAGAGAAGAGTAGGATAACTAAAGTAGAGATAATTATATCTACACTAGATATAGTATTGTAGAAGTAGTATGAGTATATATATTTAATATAATAGGTAATATTATTAGTATTAGAGCTATATTTAAGATGAGAGAGAGAGAGAGATAAGTATAATGATAAAGATATATGAGTTAAGAGATAGATAAATATCAAAAGTATAGATAGTAAACGTCTCTTTTGTGGTGATTGTCTAATTTTATGATGAGAAACGTAGATTAAGTGGAGAGAGAGAATCTAATTATATCAGATGTGCTGCCGACGAAGAGAGAGATGAAGAGAGAAAGAATAATAATGAAGATGAGGATGATAGTAGTAATAGAAGATAGTAGAAGGAGGGTATGAAGAGAAGAGGAGGAGTTTAGGTGGCTCTGAGAGGGTGAGTGACGGGGGGGTGAGGTAAGCTGTTTGTGTGGAAGGTGTGTGCAGACGTGATGAGGGTGGTTGGGCGAATGGTGAGCAAGGGTTGGTACCAAGGTGGGGAAGGGTCTCAAGAGGGGCGACTGTATGATATGAGAGTTGATAGCCTATGTAATAAATATAAGACTCACACGGAAGTGGAGAGGATGAATATGGTTGGGTCAGAGCGGCGGTGGGGCGAGGAGGGGTGAGTGTATAGTAGGATGAAGAATTAGGTAGCCCGTTGACAGTGAGAGAGTTAAGGTGGGGTAGGGTGGAAACGGAAAGGACTAGACGGATACGGTGTGTGTAGGAGCGGATAAGATAACATATATGTTAATATAGGTACTCAAGGGCAGAGGGGTAGTGAGAGGATGAGTGAGAATCGTACCTCGTAGCAATAAGGGTCGGGCCAGAAACGTGAAGGGGTGGGGGAGGGGGTAGGGAGGGGTTACTAAAAAAAAAAAAACGGGGGAGGTGAGGGATAAGAGATTATAAACCACTTGAACGTAGTGTATATATTTATAGGGCTACGACCTAGAGATAAAGTATAGAAATAATATGCGAGATAATCGTGATATATAGAGATACTATGAAAACTGAGATAAATAGATGAAGTGAAAAGATAGAAGACTAGATATAGAGAAGATTAAGAGAGTGAAATAATAGTATAGAGAGAGAGATATATAAGAAGAGAAGAGATGAGTGATGATTATATAGATATGAAGAGGAGTGATAAATAGATGATAAGAAGAGTAATTATAGATAGAGTATTGGATTAATGAGAGATAAGTAAAGAGCGCGCGATAGCATATTAAGAATAACAGTCAAAGATATAAAGTCGTTGATCTACAGAGGGATAAAGAGCTCGAGGTGAAGGTTAGTAGGGTAATACGAAGGTAGAGTAGGCACTCAATAATTAATCAAAATAAGGGTACCTGAATGAGTGACTGTGGAGTAACAGGAATAAAATCACAGAAGGGCAGTCTTACGAGGGGGAGATAAGAAAAGAGAAATAGATGGGTAGGGAAAAGGCAAGGCGGCAAGGTCCGCCACTACCAAGAGTGGAGTTGTCGGGGATTGAGGGGGGGGTGTTGCAGAGAAAGGGCCAGTGAAGGGGATTATATAACTGATATGAAAAGGGGAAATGATTAGATGAAGTGACTGAGAATCAGGGGGGGGTAGGAGCGTACCATCACACACACCACGACACACACACACACACCACCACCACACGCACACACACACACACTACTATACACAAATTGAGAGATTTTAAAAACAAACAATAAGAAAGACTGAGATCGAAAGGCATACATTTCTTTTTTTTTTGTCGAGAAGATTAGCTTCATATTAGTAGGATTTATATTTATTCATATAATTATTTTAAGTGAATATTCATGAGTTAATAATAGTATTGATTGAATTGAATAGATTGTAGCTGTATATAGTTAGGGTGAATTGTTAGATTAATTTGTTTAAATAGCTAACTTACAACTTTTTAAAAAAGGGATGAATAGGTATATATATATTAAGAGAGTAAGAGAAGAGAGTGAAATGAAGATAGGAGATAAGAGAAAGATGAAACACCGTCGAGGTTCTACCTAGTAACCCAGGGATAATGGGTGGGAAGGATATAAACGGGATAATATCTACAGGTACACTATACCTGGAGTACAGTATAATAGGTGAGATGAACTTAGGAAACAGATCGTTAATTGACCGGAAAAGGATATGGATCGCCCTGGACGGGCTCATGATTACCCCGCATAAGGGGGAAACGTCGAGTGCGCACATCATAGTGAAGTCGCAACACTCCTAACCCATGATGGTGGCGTCTAAGAACTCGCTGGGAATGTAGTGGACGCGCTGACTGGTAGTATGTCGTATACCGGGTACAAGGCTCGAAATGGACAATAATGCAGTATATAACATAACCATAGACCTCACTCTGCAAATAATACCTCCCAGGTCTACATAGCATCGGCGGTCGATAGGCCAGCTGTTGGGCCAAGACGACAGGCCGGCTCCTGATCAGACAGGCGGACGTAACGCTCAAGTCCACGTTAGATATCGACGCTCAGCCGGGTCTGAATGACTCCCAGGATACACAGTCACGGCGTCAAGTACAGTTGACTTATGCAATATAACTCGACTGAGGCTTATACACGCTCAGCACCGATCACTTAACCAAAGCAGCTTACTCACTCTAATAGCAGCTGGATAGTACCGCTAATGGTGTGACAACCGGTTAGATGATTCTACAACTCCTCAGGACAAGCTCTAATATGTAGGTGATGGATGAATTGTGCATAGGCATCAACTCGAAGCATTCACCCGACAGTATATGATCTCACACGGCGACACAATGGTACCGAAGATATACCTTCAGTGCCAAAGCCTAGACAAGGTGTGCACTAGGAGAACTGGAATAACATATCAATGTTAGTCTAAAATCGTTACCGCACGGCAAACCCCGTAGCACACTGCAAACAGGGCCCCCACAGCACAAAGGGCACAAACACCTCCGACAGGTCACAAACGCTCACTCGCACAGTCCCGGCCCAACAGGAGGCCGGATTAACGTAATTAAGACGAAGCAAAAAATATGACAGGCCCACTGCAAAAACTCACACCGCAGACGGGCCCAACCGTAAGCACAATTATAAACCGGGGACACCGCCAAGAACATGAACAAAACCTCCGCTCGTTTTGACTACCAGCCGGCCAAACCCGCACGACAGCCGGCCAAGGCGGCCCCCAGCACACACGAAAAAGCAAAGCATGCGGGCAGACCTCAGAGTATAGGAAGACCCTCTACTCGGCGTGACCACCCACGTCGAGTCGACAACACTGTGCCCATTCGAACCCACTCTCATCCTACTACAGCACGCAAATACATAGAAAACCCCGGGCAATATCGCTAAAAAAAAAGCCTCTAAGTGACATATATATATAACATCAAGTCCCGGACCTCACGCCCGGTGAAGTTAATGTATTATAATAACCATACGGTCACTAAGGTACGCGCATTGATAGGTATACACACGGCCTTAGTTATATATTATATATAAATGAATCAAGAGCGTGATGATCTATCCACTAAGCATGAAAAACTTGCAAGATGTATCTTTCAAATCTACTCACCGCAGCAAAGACTAACACCTCACGCATAAGACCCAAACCGCAAAACGGTGTAAAAGTAGCGAACCCAAACGTAATGTAATAACGGGCGGGCTCGCGTGCCGCAACGCAATGCAGTCAGTGGAATCAGACATGGAAAAACATGATGCAGATGCCACACACTCCGCGACAAAAATGCGAATATCACACTAGTCTGTTTCACTCTAAGTATGCATCATCCTTTCCACCGAGTTTTGGAATACATAGGTACAAAAGGGACCACACAAGACCACAGCCCATGTAATGACGAAAGACTGAAACCATGAAAAGAAGAGACGAATAACAGCCGCGTAGCCCCGCAGGAAGGGACTACACCACGAAGAAGACCGAATCAACGGACGCAGGAATATAACTGCGGAACCAACCAATCAGTAGAAGATCCCGAGAAAAACAGCAAGCAGCCACAACGCGGCCCCTCAGCGCCGGAACATTACCCACCAGGCTAATCCCACTCTCCTGAGGCCCGGAAGGGACTCATGTGGTCAACGGTCTGCACCACGCACCAGAACCTGTCAGCCGGCGCCTTCGACGGTTTAAGAAGTGAGGCTCTGCGTAGACCGCAGTACACCGATACAGTGTGCAGCAGTATATGCCCGAAGCCTGGCGAAGAACACCTATTCAAACCCACAAGGACAGCCACTGCATTTCACCGGGCAGAGGCCAAGAGTCAGAGGATCTAAGCTCAACACGCACCGCGCGCCCAGCCGCAGGCAGCAGGACGAGAAACATGACCCGCAGTCGAGCATGTAAAGCGGACTGGACCTGACGCTGCAGTGGTCGTAACGGGTCCGGTCCCGCAAAATACGGGCCTCTCACTGCCGGACCCCACAGTCTCCGGCCCAAATGGCGAACATGATGGAAGGTATTAACCTCGCGCGAGCGGTGGAGCGGCACAACGGGAGTAGGCTCGCTGTAAACGGGTAATAGCTACAATACCGGGCGGGACCCTAGTCAGGTGACCCAGGGGCCAGATAGGAAACACGCGTGGTCGGAACGGTGAAGGGCCCCGGCGGACAAGCAACCGCGTGCAGCTCCCACACACATCGAGAGCGGGGGGCTGTTCGACGTTTAGCGGGTCACAGCACAGTTACCGGGCCGCGAGAACACGTTTTAAGATAACAAAACTATCTGATAGGGAATGATAAGCATAGTTCACCTATAACCTTCTCCTCAAAAGTCTGGTGGCGGCGGTCGACCCGCGGGTTTCACGTGGTTTGCACTCTTGGCTAGATGGTGTTGAGAACATGAAATGGGCCGTTTATTGTTCATATTATACGCCCAAGAAGCTGTTCACCTCGCTACGCCCCGTAAAACTGTTCATGTGCTTAAGCCGGTGTTCAACGTCAGACCCCTGTCCCCTCCTTGCGTGGGACGTCGGCCCAACGGGACAGGGTTGACGTGCTGCTCACTGGCTAGGGGGCTGCTACAGAGCTGCCCGAATCTCGATCAGTTGTAAACTGTACCGGGTAGGGTCCTAATCGCATATTTCGCAAGGGACCCTTTAATACAGTAGGCACAGGTTAATTGTACGACCTACCCGCACCTCCAAGTTCAACTCTTAAGCTCGCAAAAAATAAAAAAGTATAGCTGGCTCATACTCCCTTGCACACCTGTGGCACCAGGAAAGAATCAAAAACCAATACAACACCCAGCCGCGGGGTTAGGGGAGCTCCTCCACCCAAACCCCGCACCACTCTGCTCTAATGTCTCTTTTATACTGCACCTCCTTACCTATTTTTTCTGCCTCTGCCAACCCTCTCACAAAAACTTCTTCTCTCCTTCAGACATCTGTTTAGCTGAGCTCAATCCACTGTGTCTATGTCGATCTCCCAGGCATACAGAACCGGTTCGTGAAGCGTTCACATTCTCACCAGCATCACCTTAAATTAACCACAGACACATACTGTCGTTAAAAAACACCTGATTTACTATCACGTTTCCACTCCCTTTTTTACCCCACTCATGCCGATGCATATAACATTAAGCAGACCATCTCAACATACTTTCATTTTGGATTCTCTTTCCAACTCTCTACCTTGGAAACTCTTCTTTCACAACCCCCACCCCTTTGCATTCGATGATCTTCCGCAAGAGGTGCAGCATCTCTGGCACATATTCCCCTTAGCATTGGTCCCGCAAGAACTCATGCCTCCAACTCTGAACACATTGAACTTTAGATCTTATAGCTCTCTCTAGGACATTTTCGTCACGTCCGCCTAGAATAATTATAAGCATATCTCGTGCAACTCATCAACCTATACAATTAACACCAGCGCCGGCGACGGTCCCGGGTCGCGTGCCGAGGTGAGCGCAGGTCGGGTCAGCCACTGGCCCCGGCCGCCGAGTCGGCGGCCCGCCGGGCTCCAACGTATGTCGTGTACCCGTCACTGTACACGAACCCACTGCTAGCGCCCCCAACTATAGACTTGTCTCCTTGTACAATCACAACGAACTTTAATTGCACCAGCCATCCTTCCTTGCCATTCACAACTTTTCCTACTAAGACTCTGCATCATCCGTTCCTCTTTCTCATCCAACATTATTACCGCTAAATAGTTTTAACTCAGACAATATGTTCCAGCTGGCGGCCCCTCACCATCCTAACATAACTTCCACTGAGGACTGTCTCACAACTTCACAACCATAACCTTAACTCTTATCTACGTTTTACTTTCAAACCCTCCTTTACAGACACTGCCAAATTCTCTGTCTACCAGATGCCTCTCAAACTCTTCAAGATTTCACGCTTACAAAACCAAATCGTGCCCACTTATAATAGTCAGGGGCACCCTCCACTCAGTCTCCACATTTCTAACACCAATTTCACTGTCACGCCTACCTTCATTCTTTCGATAACCCAGTCCATGATACAATGAATAACAAGGAGACAAACACAACCCCTAGCCTCACTCCCGGTTACTAAACTCAAGTAGGCATAGCATCCTAGCACCGTAGTTAAGTCACCTAAACCAATCCTACTTATATATCAACCACCATCTCATATATTCTGTAACACACTGTCTCCCCATTGACCATCTCTATAACATTATGATATTCATACGACGGTACTTTTGATTCCAGTTGATGCGAAGCAATATTAGGTTGTATTCTTCATGATGATTCGAAGCGGCGTATACACGGTATATATCCTTACTATAGACACCTGTGCCCATACGACCTTCCCTAGTTTCAATCTCCTTGATACCTACGCCCTTGTTCGCAAGAATGTTCTAGTTTCAAGAGCCTACACTATACAATTTTGTATGTCCTAGCTCCTCCTCTCATTTGTCTCTTTGGATCTTTCCAATATTAAGCATTCAATAGTAAAGAATTTGATCCACACATCCATCCTCTACCACGTCCATCATTTTCTTTGTTTCTATTCCATTCCTCTATTATCTCAGTTCAGATCAGTCATGGACGCGCTCGTCGACATGTATTTAGGGCCTAACACCTAAATAGTGCAACATTTATATCTTCTCTCTGACACAACTTCATTAATGAACATAAAATACCCGTATAATTTCTAGCAGTGTTCTCACTTTATACACTCGCCTCTACTCTCTTTTTATATCATATCTCGTGGTAAAAATAGTACTGATACTGCTCTCCTCCAATCGGCTCGAGGAATCTCAATACCGTTCCGATAAAATGCGTTTATGTACACACTCTCACCAAGCATCTGAATCA